>OX235272.1:58925438-58952057 GCA_944472155.2 Trichobilharzia szidati
CACACATTTCTGTTATAGATCGCATACATCGGTCAACAAGAAGAATGACGATATCATTCCTTTTAAGAATGAACATTTGGTAATACTGTAACGGTAGAAGACGACAGACTTGGTAAAGAAATGTTTATTTGGAATTTGGTGTCTCTATATAGCGAAATTATGTACACCTTATCTTCAAATCACCATTTGCACAGATCCTCCATGTTGTGCTACTTTTGGACTTCATATTGTGTTTCTTTATGTTCCTTTCACGTCTCCCATGTATCTCCACAACGCTGTATCATTAACTTTCTCTAGCATAGAATCTAACTCCCTGCTACTTGATATTTTTGTGCCGATGAACGTCTCTTTATATACTACTGATAAGATTTATCAGTAGTACACGCCACAGGAGGACATCAGCAGCAGTGGAAAATGAATCTGACTTTGTTACTAGTTGACTGTAATTACAACTATCTATTGATTAAAAGTCAATCTGAACGAAGAATATTCTTTTCAATAATTTCTCTTCAGGTTCTTACAATTATAAAATATAATATTTGTCTTCGTTACAGTAAAGGTCAGTTATGCGGCAGATACATTTTTAACGTAGAATAACAGATTAGTTATGGGGTGTCCTTCATGCAAACATTCTCTCAATTCTGTCGAATTTTTCGTTTATACTATCCGGACTTATTATTAGTGATATTATCTCTTTTCTCAATATATGCCTCCACCTGTTTCATTTCACATATTCGTTATTTCATTATGAACCTCTCATTACAGTCTTACTATCTCCTGTTCAACACAGATTACTTTGTACTAGCCACTCACCTGACACCTTTTATGACCTTGATCTGACTTGTCAATTTTCCTATACCACACTCTACAAATCTATTATGATTAATCACCACCATTGTCTCCCGTTTTACAATATTTTGTAATCGAATTCAGCCTAGCACGTTTGTCACACAAATACGACTATTTATTTTGACACCCCATAAATAATCTGTTATTCTACGTTAAAAATGTATCTGCCGCATAACTGACCTTTATTGTAACGAAGACAAATATTATATTTTATAATTGTAAGAACCTGAAGAGAAATTATTGAAAAGAATATTCTTCGTTCAGATTGACTTTTAATTCATAATATGGGAATTTTCTACACTATCAAATCTATTGATTAACTTAAATCGTATTCGTATCTAACTAATGTGATTCGTAAACAATTTAATATGCGCTATCTCAGTTTGTAGACAACCATGTAAGAATGGTACTCGAACTTACAGCATGGAAGAAATAACTGACTGATATTGACAGACTAACTCCCGATTATAAATGAATTCATTTATTTAATGCCAGACGGCTAAGTTCTATGCTCATCTTTCGAAGGAAAAAAAAGTAACATTTCAAAATAATTTTAACTGGGACCATGAATCACTACAAGAATATTAAGGAAAATTCTACTTAAATAAAATAAGCTCAGAAACGGCGCCATTTTACATACAACCTTCATTTCACGCTTCATATTTGCAACCATTCAGCTAATAAGTACACAGATATTTGGATGACTTGAAGATGACGAACAGTGAAAGTACTCAACAGTTATAGAGCAATAAGGATGCTTAGACTTTTGATTTATTCAAACTGAATTGCCTGAAATCATCAAGATTCACACAGAATGAACAGATCCATTTCAAGTCTAAACTTTGATGAAATTCCAAGCAAAATTAGAAAGCCTAATGACTAATGGTATACAGCCAATTACTATTTTATATTTAAATTCACTACAACAGATGTTCACTCATAATTCTAAATGTTTAAATCACTTCCTAACCAACTTCATTCAGTCAAACAACTTCTAAACACGTGATGTTTTTATTTTTATAGTTGGTCAATTTTGTAATCAATTTTACTTTCAATAATATTAACAATTATAGTAAGTCATCTTTATTGTACGTGATAATAGTAACAAGCATAAACATGAATTAACACATTATGTGGCTGCCCTTTCATAATGGACTTTAAATTTTCAAGACTGTTTCAGTAATTAACTAGACTTTTAATCACATGCATGGCCAACTATTGATAAACTTTGTCTGTCTTTATAACCCAACTATATATGTCATTAAAACGTGTACATAATAATGACAACACCAACAATACGGTATATAAATCATCAGTAGTAATTCCATACAACGAAGGAACCTCAGAAACCTTAAGGAGAATTCTTAAAAATGCAGGAATAAAAGTGGCATTTAAACTCATAAAATAAATTAGGAACAAGCTTTATCGGCTAAGGGATCCTGTGGAGTCAAATAAACAAAACAATTTAGTTTATCTAATACCCTGCCGGAATGATTTTCAGGTCAAATACATAGGTCAAAGTAGTAGAACAGGTGCAGTCAGACTAGCCGAGCATAAAAACCTAGCAAAATCTAGATTGGTTGACCCGAATAAGATAAGAAATCTGGAGAATAGTTCAGCTATAGCACTCACTACATGCAGTTACACACAACCATACAATAGGATGGGATAAGATGACAGCTTTTAAAATCTATGAAACAGGGTGGAGGGAGAGACTGACAACAAAAGCCTTGTTTATCGAATCAACTGCAAATACGTGCAACAGGAATGACTCAACACCTCTCTCAGGTATCTGGAACATTCTACTACTCCGAACGACGACAAATAGGAGAGAGCGAAGAAAACTATAAAACTCAATTTTCGAAGTCATTATATGATTATGAACAATAAAATTTTGTTCGAAACATCATCCAGTACAAAACACAGTTTCACTGTGTGATACATCTAATAAACAAATTAATTTGGAATTACTTATCAATCAAATTTATATGAAAAATAAAAAAGGGAAAGCCCAATTTAAATGCAGAAAAGGGTAAGGAATTTAAAAGTAAGAATAAATTATAATAAACACTATTCAGGTAAAAGTCATCAAGTTGGGTTAAAGTTAATAATAAGTGGTTTATATGCCTACAGGAATGGGGAATTGATTAAACGGATAGCTATTACTTCAGCGTATTTCGTTTAACCCCTCTGTAGGTTTTCTAGATAATCTTGCAAGCCGAAAAGTCAGTTAAAGTAAATAAAATAATAAGTGATTGAGGAATAAAGAGAATAATAATGCAGTAATGTTGTCTATTTGTGGGTTCGATACTGAAAAGCAGTAGGCAATCAGACTGGCCAGAGTTTGCTTACTAATTAATTCACCCTTTAACTAATGAACGTAGAGGTACCAGACAGTGGTCCGCAGCAGTTAGAGCGATTAGAACTTATTATACAACAATATATTATACATAAACCAATCACCAATTATATTAGTTACTTTAGGTTGGGGTTCTGGGCTGTCCAGTTGTACTGTAACAAATTTGTCAATAATTTTTCAGTAAACAGCTCTACTACCACTACCCGAAACTGAGATGATGAGATTACTGGTTCTGCGCACAAAAGACATTCAGTAGAAGCTTAACAACCAGCTTTACCAGCAAACTGATAGGATCACGATATGTTTACCTTGTGTGTTGGTGGCACAGTGGTTAGGATGTTCATCGACCATGCACATGGTCCGGGGTCCGATCCCCAGCCGACTCACACCTGATATCAATGGTCGGCCTGCTAAATTTGGGCTACCGATATCACATACTGAAAATTCCATACTTCTACCGAAATACGGTGTGGAATCAAGCTATAATAGAAAGATATCTGTTCTGACTGGGTTATGTCGAACACATAAGTCTGAGTTCCGTGATCCACGAAGCAATCTATTATTGTCCATACGTTTACGATAAGTTTGTAATAATATAAATAATACGTCTGAAATATTTGACTGTCTCACTGAGATCTACTCTAACAGTATATTCAAGGTGGAATATGAGTATAACGATGAGTTCTTTTTCCTGGATCTTAAAGTGAGAAAAACAAATGATGTTGTGGTCAATAGGTCCGTCTATAGAAAAGAAACCTAAACCATACAATATATCCACCACAACAGCATCTGTCCAACCAGCTGTAAACGTGGATTATTGAGGACACTTTGATAGCATCTAGAAGCTGTATTTATCTAACAAGCTGGAAGTAGAATGAGAAATTATAATTATAAATGCCTGAAGTATAAATGCCTGAGGTATAAATTAGGGGAATAAACGCAGCACCTAACTGTAGAAGAGAAGAAAGTCTTTATTCGTCTTCCGTAAAACCGAGGAGCAGAATAAAGAAAAATTGGCAAAACAACAAAAAGAGCTGTGGAACATGTTTCCTTGCAGCAAAGCTAGAATCGTTATACAGTATCACTTGCTCAGTAAACGAACCTAAACTGGGTGTGTACCATGTTGATGTCACCTCCAAATGAGTTTATAAATTAACATGCACTCGTGGTAACAGGTACCTTGGGACGACTGAAAGATAGGCTTCTGTTTGGTTTTCTGATCATATTTCAAAAACTTTATGCCTTAAGGCAAGTAGATATTTACAAAGTACTGTTACCAGACACCTCGCATTTACAGGATGTTTTTTCGAAATCCTGCAGTCGTTGAAAATACTGAATGTGCAGAGGATACCAAATTTACGACAGTTTGCAATGAAACTCCTTCAATAAGACTTATATACACAAAACAGTGCCATCAGTCTCTTATTCCCTTCGTAACTGCATTCTTATTTTGACTCCATTCATTGTATAGTCATACATACTAGTGATTTCAACTCACTGAACTAATTTCAGTCTCATGAACTACAACATTATTGAGTTGCTATGAGCTAACATTTTATACTTATTTCTGTTTTCTGTCTTCTCCTCCCATTGGTTTACTTCTTTGAAATCCATACAAGTTGATCACAATATGTGATCACTTGTGAAGTGCTGAGGTTTGTTATTCAGTTTGTTTGTGGCTTTTCCGATTATTATGAGACGAGTTGTCTAGTGAATCTCATGGATGACAGAACTTAGTCTTACAATTATATTATTTATTTTCCCTTTGTAAAGTAATTTTATGCAGACGTCTGTCTTAGAAACATGGTAAATCGTGGGCTTTTCTTGACTGTCTTCTACACCAGTTCACAAACTTCAAAAGATATCTGTCTTCTAAGTATGTACCAGACAATATTTTATTGTCATTTTCTATTGTGTCAAATATACAGGATACACTAAATCCTATTAAATAGGCAGTTGACAAGCCTCTCTTCTGTTGCGATAGGAAAAAGCTGTGAAGATTTGAATATGGCTTATGCAGGTAGGCTTTCTATAAAAAAGTCAATTTATTACACCGTCTCCTCTTCTATATTTAAAATGTGGGGCGACTAAATATTTTTCCTCACATATAAGACTAGCTTGATTTTGCTCAGAGTTAAGTGTATCTAGGATACAGATCACGCTCTTAAGTTTGTCGCAAATGATGACGATGTCATCAAAATACCTCACACAAGCGGATACCTTAGTGTTCGAATAACCATTCATATTTTAAATGTGTTATATACATATATCGGCAAATAATGATCCTACAACACTTATCATAGCAACTCCACTCACTTGTTGAAAGCAATCATCTCCAGAAGTGTAACGAATATTGTAGTTGCATAATAATAACTCATACGTTGGAGGAATACGGAATCAATTATTTTTTCAAGTGAACTGAATCGATGAAGCGATTTATAATCAAGCTGTTTATAATGTGTTGCGCTAATATATCACATTTTGTAGATAAACCACGGCTCTTAATAATGCCATCTAAATTAATTTATTTACTGTTTGATTTAGTGCAGTAGTGTTACCAACAATGGAATATCCAGCGTCTTTATTAATGTCGTTTCTGGTTTGGTCATTAAAGCAACTTGATGACCAATGATATTTGCTTATTTATTATGCAAATTAGTTGGGTAGGCGTTACACATCAGATTTTGTAAGAAGTTATTTGTGGGAGTAACAGTTGTGGACTTTGTGTCTAAGATTAAGAAGGGACACTGTTAGGCTATTGAAGCACATTAGATTATGTGGTCAAATTTTGTGTGTGAATGGTTTAGATATATGTTCTATGCCATCAGTCCCTAGATTGTTCGATACTCACTTTTTTTCAGCAATATGTAGCTATTTTGAAGCCCAGAATCCTAAAATATGCAGTTAAGATCGTACTACTCACAAGTAGCCTAAGCCTATGAATACAAATATTGAATTTTTATGGCTGTGTCTACTGAAGCAGATTTAAATGACACTATGTAGAATTCCAGTTCCCTTTGTGTAAAGTTCATTATTTTAACTGATTATCCATTGGGAAACTTCAAAATAACTTATCTACAGTTAGTGTTCTACACTTATAGATAGGAAAGGAGTTCTGCATGATGATATTAATATTGTGAATAAAAATATGTATTCTTTTGAAGTAAACTCTTTATTCACTAATGTCCCTTTAATTAAAACAGTTGACATTTTGTGTGATTACATTTCCGTACATGATATTTTCATCCCGTTCCCTATATCTTATTTAAGGGATTTATTACTTCTATGTACTAACAATGTTAGGTTTACATTTGAAGGTGATTGTTTCCGTCAGGTTGATGGTGTTGCTATGCGAAGTCCGTTAGGGCCACTTTTACCAGCTATTCATATGTCGTCTACTGAGAGTTTATCGGAGGATTTAGTCGAAAATGTGCCACTTTATAGAAGGTATGTAGATTACATTGTAGTCAAAAGTGATAAGCCTCGTTCTGCAACCTCAATTTTAAATCGAATGAATGAAATTCAGAATAGAATATCACTTATGTCTGTAGAAGAGGAAGGCAATTGTTTATCTTTCCTAGAAATATTGCTTAGTCGACGACCTGATGGATCAATAAACTCATCATTTATAGAAAACCTACCTGGACAGGACAGTATCTTAATTACCACAGTTTCTGCCCTATTCAGTATAAAAGAGCCTTAGTAAGGTGCCTCTTCAGTAGAATCCAACGAATATGCACTGAAGACACAATTGGTGCGAAAAAAATAAAGTTGACACAAACTCTGGCTGATGATAGTTGTCCAGAGAACTTCATCAGGAGATATAAAGTACTCAGATTACCAAGACCCACTCTCCAACTCACTGCCAAGTATGGAGGATTATAGCAGTTTGACAACAGGACAAAGATTTAATACTTCTGTTAAAAATATTTTCATGCACCTAATATCACAGTAATCGAGAATGTGAAGCCAATATATCCATCTGAGCCCCTTGAACATGCGAAAAATGATGTCACTTCCCACTGTATTTAACACATACATAGCAGGGAGGACTCATCGATCTCTGCAAGTAAAGCCTTCAAAGCATATTCCTAAGTGGCTCCAGAAGCAAATAGAATCTTCAGAACCCATTAATGGTGAGAACAGTAGACCTAGCTCCTCTATTGAGAAACATATTGTAGAGAAAGGACGTAAAACTGATGTTTACGCGTCTTTCAAACCTATTAATGAAACGTGTTTGGGGCGTATCCTAAAGTTTGTGGAAGCCCTAGTTGGCAATTAGAAAGTTCAAACCACCTTTATACGTTCTAAAACAATTCGTCAACACACTAAACCTTCCATGGTAAACTTTGCTCGGATACCATAGTAGATGAACTGTTTCCTCTCTCATTTGGTGTAGTGATCTCCATTGTTATTTTCAAATTCAATATATCCTTTCAACTCGACCTAAGTCTTTATTTTCTTTCTTTTCTTACCTCTTAACTCTTTATTAATTTCATCTATATTCGTCTTACAGGTCTGTGTGTGATCAGATTGTTCGAAATGTGTTGCGCAAATACACTACACGATTCAAACAAATTACTTCTTATTCCTTTGTCTAAACTACTAATTTTACATTGCATAAAAACAATCTGTGCGTCGGTGGCATAGCGGTTAGGACGCTCACCGACCATACACTTGGTCCGGGGTTCGATCCCCGGCCACCGACGCACTCCTTTACCTCGCTAAGCCAGATATAATGCTGGTGAAGAGGAAAGGTTGGGCATGACGCTAGCAACCCCATCCTGTGAAATAAACATTGCTATGGAAACTTCAAGCCACAAGCTTGAAGCCCTATGTTCCACTGGGGAACGTGAAGGAAAAAAAATTAAAAAAAATTAAAACAATCATACGATCGTTGTAACTAAATTTGTTGGATATTTGGGTATTCTGTTTACTAAATAGAATTATTCGCATACATAACACTACTTATCAAAGGATTTACAACCTCAGGCCACTTGTAATCCAATTAGGATTTAAATTTCGTAGCTTAATTTGGATGAAATAGAAATTCAATAAACAGCTTTTTGATACATATTCTATCAGGAGTGTGAAAAGTAGACATGTGATTTGTATAGCATAACGAGTTTTATTTATCTGTAAAACTGAAGCTATTCCTTTCATTTGATGAACTGCTTCAATGATAAATTTGCAAGCATCATGATTTATAATTCAATTACGCAGTGAAATTTAATCTAAGTTAAATAGAAAGATGTAATTAATAAGGGTAAGATGTTGCCTATGATAAAATCAATGTTTAACATTACTTGTCGATAATGGCCTTCCTGGTCTCATTGTCAGTCGTCTACTTCATAGGATGGTGTCGTATTTAAGTGAAATTTCATTGGGATATTATGAAACGATATGGACTGTCCAATTAGCTTGCTTTTTGCTGAAAAAGTTTTCTGTTACCTCATTCATAAGTCTGAAATTGGCTCACACAAATTAAGCTTATCCCTTTTGTTCCTGTGAGTGTACATAGTGAAATATTTCTAAATCTAATTTGTATCTTCTAGTGAAGAGTGAAGCTGTATCACGCTTCTCAGCACCAGTGAAAGAATAGAACACAAATATTCAAACAAATGACATAATCCTTTTGTGACAGTATAGTGTGGGCAAAAGAAAAAAGGAGACCAAAATGACGAGATTTATTTGAACTGCTGTACATTTAAAGGCCGAAAATTATCCTACACATTGTGCTCTTCACAACAATCTAACTTAGAAAGTAGAGAAAATAAATAAATGTCATGTCCAAAAGCAACTTCAGTATTGTGAATTAGCTAATGTCGTCCTTCTAGACAACAACTTCAGCTCATGTTTAGTATGAAATGAACTTAGCTGAATTCTCCATGAGTGATATAATTGTATCTCCTGGCAACCACTGTTGTGGCTGGTTGTTAATTTTCATCGCTATTAATCATATTTTTATTGACTTGGATAACTTTGGTCTATAGTAATGTGTTTGTTAATTTCTGATTTACTTGAGTGTCAGGCATATAGAAATTCCCTGACATTTTTGGTGTTTCCTCTATTTAAAATTTCTACATTATCCCAATAAAATTGCTGTCTTTAATTATCTGCATGCATTGGTATGAAAGGATATATAGATAATGTCATTTTACAGGTAATTTGTGCTCTTGGATTCGGATTTGAAGGGGATGGCTTGTAGATATTTTCTCTTAGTGAACATTTCTTCTGTTGTCTTATATCTGTGTTCATCCGTCAGTTGCGTACAAACTGAAATGCTTTGAGGACCAGACCTTACAAGAAAGCTATTCATATTGTAAATAATTCTACAAAAATCTATCAGCCTACATGAAAAGTGGCATTAGTGTGAGTATCAAGATAATTAGACAACTTACAAGTTTGAGCTTCTGATTTCTTTTGTATGTGTTAATATTGAAGTGGAAGAGATTACTGAGAAAAGCACCAAAGTTTTGTCATAACAGATTACAACGAACATTCACTAAATGATAAATCTTTCATCGGTTCCACGATTCATTAGTGTAATGTAAGACATTCTACATTAGAAATGTTTTATTCTTAGATGTTTGTCACTTATTATATTCTCCTTTTCATGCTTCTTTTACATCAGTTTCGCCATTTACACACTGATTATTACAACTGTATTGAAAACGTTACTTCATTGTCTACTTATATCTACTTATGAATAGTATATGCCATAGTAGTAGAATTTATTATTCAGTCATACTAGTTATCTACATTGATGTTGATTCAATAAATTAAGATTCTGTAATCTTTCTCTCTTATTTCCACGGAATAATATTGGATTTTATTGCTGTCATCTTGTCGTATCCTCTATTTTGCTTGATTCTCAGTGGATGCAGTGTGATTTGTATGGTTCAACTAAAATTAGAAATTTTACTTTTGCTTTGGTTTCCTTGTTCTGATCTCTCAATTGACCTCCATAGGCTACTGAAATAAATTCACAAAGGGTAATAAGTGTATGACTCAATAGGCTACTCTGAAATTGATATCCTTGTTATCATAGTCCAAACCTCGCCTAGATTACTAGCTCGCTAGTTTTCTAGCCGGTCCCAAGCCCGGATAAAGATGGAGGGTTGGGGCGTGGTGCTAGCAACTCCACCCCCAAAACTTAACCAAATTGCTACAGAAACTTCAACGCATAAATTTACTAAAAATACAAACAACAACCTCATTTTTCGCTGGAATCGTGGAAGTGAAATGATGCAGGCTGGTGAAAGCCTTCGGGAAGCCAGTCAGCCGATGTACCTTCTTTCGATGAGAGCAAAAATAAGGAAGGGGACGTGGAATGTTCGTACAATGTACAAAGCTCGAAAGGATGGCCAGGTAGCCACAGAAATGAGAAGATATGGAATAGAAGTGTTGGGAATCTGCGAGAGCAGATGGAACAGATGCGGAAGGTGCCAACTGCCAACTGGAGAGACAATAATCTACTCCGATCACCCAGAGGACGATCACGAGCACATCGAGGGAGTAGCCATCATGATGTCACCAACAGCAGCCAAAGCTCTCATGCAGTGGGAACCAATCTCCTCCAGGATAGTGACAGCCAGGTTCAGCTCAAAAGTAAGGAAGGTTACAATCATTCAATGCTATGCGCCTATAAACGTCTCAGAAAAAGAGAAGAAGGAGGAATTCTGCAGACAACTACTAACAGTAATGGACAAAGTCCCGAATGGCAATATCAGAATCCTGATGGGCGACATGAATGCGAAGCTGGGAGGAGACAATACAGGAAGAGAACTCACCATGGATCGCGAGGCCCTCGGTGAAATGAACGATAATAGTGAACTCTTCTCAGACTTCTGCACCTTCAATGATTTGGTGATTGGTGGCAGTGCGTTCAAACACAAGGATATACACAAGGCGACATGGATTTCACCAGATGGACACACTAAAAACCAGATAGACTTCAATTCAATCCCAAGGAAGTGGAGACGGAGCCTACTGGACACAAGATCGAAGAGAGGAGCAGATGTGGGTTCAGACCACTATCTAGTACAAGGGACTTTCAAGGTGAAGCTAAAAGCCTCGAGGATAGCTGGAGATAGGCCACAATGCAAGTTCAACACTCAAAAACTGAGGGACACAACGACAAAGGATACTTTCACTGCAACTGTCAGAGCGAAGCTGGAAACACGACGTGGCATCACTGAGGAATCATGCGTGGAAGACCATTGGAACTCTCTGAAGGTGATTTTCAACGAAACGTGTTCAACGGTTTTAGGAAGAAAGAAGAAACAAGACAAGGAATGGCTCTCAACAGACACTTGGAAACTAATAGAGGAGAGGAGAATGGTGAGAGAGAAAATAATTCAATGCAAAGACGGACAAGAGAAGGAGACGCTGAGCTCAACTTACACAGCACTGGACAAAGAAGTGAAGAAGAGTGCTAGGAAGGACAAAAGTCAATTCTACGACAACCTGGCTACTGAAGCTGAGAAGGCTGCAGGCAAAAGGGACCTGAGGACACTATATCAGATAACCAAGTCTTTATCCGGGAAGAGATCAACACAAGTGAAACCTATAAAAGACAGTCAAGAGAACCCAATTACCAAGGAAGAAAGACAGATTAAACAATGGGTAGACCACTTCAAAGGACTCTTGAGCCGACCACCATCTGCAACCCGTCCAGAAATACCAACAACAGCACGTACACAACTGCAAGTTGACACCGATCCTCCAACGAAAACTGAAGTCTTGAATGCAATCAAGCTTCTGAAAGCTGGAAAAGCAGCTGGACCAGATGGAATACCCCCTAAAGCACTGGAAGCGGACCCAGAAACGACAGCAGATATGCTGACTCCATTATTGCAAAAGGTCTGGAAGGAGGGAAAGGTGCCTACTGACTGGAGGAAAGGTTACCTGGTGAAACTACCAAAGAAAGGCGACTAGGGACTGTACAAGAACTGGCGAGGAATCATGCTCCTGTCGACGCCAAGTAAAATCCTGAGTCGCATCATCCTGGACAGAATAAAAGATGCACTGGATGCAGAATTCCGACCAGAACAAGCTGGATTCAGGAAAGGCAAATCATGTTCTGACTAAATTGCAACTCTATGCATCATCATCGAACAGAGCATGGAATGGTAATCAAATCTCTACCTCAACTTCATAGACTTTGAGAAGGCCTTCGACAGCGTTGACCGCGAGGTAATTTGGAAACTACTCGAGTACTACGGCGTACCCCAAATATTCATCAACCTTATTCAACAGCTGTACGACAACGGCACATGTCAAGTGATCCACAACGAAAAACTCAGCGAAGCGTTTGGAGTAAACACAGGAGTCAGACAAGGGAGCTTATTATCACCAATGATATTCCTAATTGTGGTCGACTGGATTATGCGTCAGACAGTGGGAAACGAGAAGACAGGGATATCCTGGACCGACCTGAAGAACCTAGAAGACCTGGATTTCGCGGATGATTTAAGTTTGGTGTCACTCACAATCGAAGACTTACAAGAGAAAACCGACAAACTGGTCGAAGAAGCAGCAAAGACAGGACTTCAGGTGGACCTAGACAAGATGGGGGTTATGAAAATAACCAACCGACAACAACAACAACAGCAGCAGCAACATCCAGCGCCAATCACCATCAACGGGAGGGATCTGAAGGAGGTTACTTCAGTCACTTATCCAGGGAGCATTGTCTCAACTACAGGAGGAACGGATGAGGATGTCAAATCGAGAATCGGGAAGGCGAGAAACACATTCATCAACCTGAAACCGATCTGGAAATCTTCGTCACTCAGCATCAACAACAAAATTCGGATTTTCAATACAAACGTCAAGTCAGTTTTGCTATATGGGTCAGAAACTTGGCGGGTCACCAAGAATATTTCCTACAGGTTGCAGACCTTTATCAACAACTGTCTTCGTTCTTTACTGAAGATCAGATGGCCGGAAAGAATCACCAACAAGAAACTATGGGAACAAACAAGCAAGAACCAATCGCCCAACAAATATGCAGGAGAAAGTGGAGATGGATTGGACACTCGCTGAGGAGGCCGCTGGGTAACATCGTGCGTCAGGCCAACGCTCGAGTGGAACCCGAAAGGGAAGCGGTGAGTGGGACGTCCAAGGGTGACATGGAGGAGATCGTGTGAAGAGGAGTTGAAACAGTATGGAATAATATGGATGCAGGTGAAAAGTACAGCAGAAGACAGAAGAAAGTGGAGGCGTGTAGTTGAAGCCCTATGTTCCACTAGGAACCCAAGGGAACAATAATAATAATCATAGTCCAACTTATCAGATTACTTCGCCTTATTGGATATGTAGGCTTTTTAGAATTACAAAGCTGTTTGTAGATTTAAATACCACTTTTATCTTGTTCAGCGTTTGTTGTAAGATGATAAAACCCACTGGAGCCTACAATTCTGTTTTTGTTGTATATCCGTTGCCAGTTATGTCACCTTATCTTTGACTTACATGATATTATAAATTTTTCCATAAATTTCTGAGGTTAGTTATTTAGGCATAATGCCTGTTTGATTTATTCAGATTCCTTAAGCTATGTAAACAGATTCAGAAAGTATTGATGATAAATATTATGTGGTGAAAGGTGTTTATAAGAATGGATGTAGGCATTGCATAACATGATGTCTAGAAACACAAGAAGGAAGAGAGTCGACTGATTAATATCAAGTACAAGAAAATAAACAACAATGGATAAAAATGTAGTTTACAGCGGTACAATTTCCCAGTAAACTCAAGCAAACATACTGGAATATAGATAAGAGGATATTGTTAGTAAACAGTCTCATTATTGTTAGGTTTCACTCACTTAACTTTTGACTGTTAACATTGTTCTGTTCAGTGATAAAAAAAGTGTCGTCAATTGTTGTACACAGACAAGAATATTCGATGGACTTTTTGAAAACAAAATGGCAGACAGGAAAGATGGTGGTGAAATCCTTGTGTATACATAAAATCGAGCCTGTGCTGTGTTAGAAATATTTAAACTTAAAAATTCATTCATATGAACTGTGGTCAAAATTTGACGGAATAGTTCTAAAATAAGCGGGCGCCGAGTGAGAAGTAGACATTTGTAAAATCTCAGCGAAACTGAAATGCGTAATTCCAACGTTTCGTTCGGCAAACTGGTCCGAACTTCTTCAGAGAAATTAACATAATAGAGTATAAAACTTGTGCACTGCGGTAGAGCATAACTCTATTATGGATAAGATTTTATGTTGATAAATCACACAGTGTTGTACAGTAATATTAACTGATGACGTTTCGAGCATAAACTATTGCTCATAATCATATCAAGTTACTCACACAACTTTTTCCTTCATTTATATACATATGTGGAATCGATTAGATATTGGAATGAAATTCAATATGAGATAATGTACATTCAGAAATAATAATACGAGTGTTATTGATCAATTACAGTTAGATGGGAAAAGGGACGAGTGTTTTTATAGTCATAATAAGTTACTTGTTAGAATGCTATGATGTGTTTGAATTGAAATAGAATATTAAGATTATTTATTATTCTCTTCTGATTTGATCGGAGGTAATAATATCTTCCATATTTCTGGTATTTGCATTGATTCATTTCTGTTGCATGCATTGGGTGTAGACTCAATGAACAAGGATTCCGTCATCAACCTCTCTTTCCACCTACTTATGTTACTCTTTAGAATTTTAACCCTGTCCCACCCTATTGTGTGGTTGTTTGTTAATGCGTGAAGTGCAATTGCTGAGCTTTTTTCTAAATTACTTATCTCTTCAGGGTCAACCATTCTTCCCTTGAAAAGATAAGTAATTTAGAAAAAAGCTCAGCAATTGCACTTCACGCATTAACAAACAACCTCACAATAGTGTGTACTTTTCATTAGAATTTTAGTGATTATGTTCGACTAAAACTTCATGGTTGTACATAACTGAATATGAAAATATCTGTGTAAATGCGGTATACAATGGTGTATGTATGTGTGTATGGGTAAACAGTTGTAAAACATTTGTTAGCCTCTATGGGTAAATTTTGTTTTGATAAAGTCTCACAGTGTTATACAATAATGTTTACTGATGACGTTTCGAGCACAATTTATTGCTCATAATCATATCAAGTTAATCACACGACTTCCTAAATTCATTTATGTAGTTCCATTGTTTTTCACTTGATTTTCACTTGATTTGATTGGTAGTATTATTTTCCATATTTCAGGTATGAGTGATGATTCATTCCTATTGCATGTGTTGGGTGTAGATTCGATGAACAAAGATTTGTTAGCCTCTCCATAAGAAGATATAGACAATTGAGAATTTTGACCAAGTATGATTAATTAGTGATGTATATCTATTTTTTGTTTATGGTCAGTTGAAGCCTACAATCCAAAGCTTTCAAATGTATAAAAGGTATGTAGATGACACCTTTATTATTTGTAATAGTGATTGTAACTTGAATAATATATTAAATGTATTTAATGGTTGCCATCCTGCGATAAAATTCACACTCGAAATGGAGAACGAGTCTAGTATTCATTTCCTCGATGTGAACTTATCAAGGAGGACCGATGGAACTCTGAAGAGATCGATTTATCGAAAGCTGTCATGGAATGGCCAACTGACAAATTTCTACAGCTGGGTACTCATTGGTCGAAAACGAAACCTGGTCCGGTCGCTTACCACTCGCATTCGGCGCATATGTAGCCCTGATACTGTGGAAGATGAGTTATACCTTTTGAGGAAAATCCTAATAGAAAATGGATTTCCACCACGTTTTATAGACAAGAATATACATTCAAATCCTATAAAACGTGACTTATCATCCGTACCCAAGAAAATACTTTACATGAGCTTGGAATTCAAAGGGGACTTAGCTTCCGATATCATGAAACGAAGGATATCACAGTCCCTGAAAAGAACATTCCCTGCTGCATCTCTGAGAATAGCCTTTACTAGTCGACCATTACTGTTCAATAACTTGAAGGACAAGATCCCGCTGTTGACCAACTCTATGTGCGTTTATCAATTCACCTGCTCGTGTGGAGCTAGGTATATCGGTCGTTCGACTCGAGTTTTGTCCAAGAGGGTGCAAGAACACTATCCTGCATGGTTACGAAAAGGTGAAAGTGGAGCAATAAGAAGCGCGATCATTGAACATCTGGTCGATAATGATCACCCTATCACCTTATAGCCTCCGCCTTTAAAGTCATCTACAAGGCAAAGAGTAATTTACCCAAATCCCTACGTACCCGACTCATCTGTATTGCTGAAGCTTTGGCTATCGAAACAGAAAAGCCAGATCTCTGTGTACAGAAAAAGTTCGTTCAACCCCTCCAACTTTCATGGTCTTAATCCCTCTATGCTAAAGTATGGTAATCCCCAATCATATTTTATCTCTACCAATTTTTCATTTTGTCTATTCAATTTGTAGTCTCTTCCTTATTATGTCAATTGTTACTATTACTACTGTCACTTTGAACTGTCCCCCGTATTATTTCACTTGTTCCACTTGTAATTCTAAATCAATTCTTTTTTACAACGTTAAATTCTATGCTATCAAATTTCACACAATATTACGTAACGTTTTTATTTTATTCGATTTGTCTACTAATCCTATAATTGCACACCCTTTTTCAAGTTTTATCCATCCTATGAATTATTCTATATATGACATTAATTTGCTTTGCCACTTGACATTTAACTATGATTATAATCACAAACATTTTAGTTTTAGTTACATTTCATATTATTATTATTATTTTATGCATTCACACCTATGATTCAATTCCTTCACCGGATATAACTTCTTAAAAACCATATATATATATATACGATTGTACAGCTTGATGATAAATTCGTTGAAAAGAGTCTCATCGCTGAGTCAGTTGTTTTGATTTTTTATTTATTAGCCAGGATTTGCCATGCATCAGCTAATTTCACACCTTCAGGTCTGTTCAAACTGTTATTATTATTAGTATAGTATCTAGAATTTTATGACCAAATATATTTTCAAAATTCTGGTAATTAGGATTAGAGTTTACTTGAAACACCGTGTTGAACTTACTAATTTGTCTTCTTTTTGAAGATTGAGCTGCTTAAATTGACTTACTGGAGTTGTCAGATGACTTGATAGATACGCATTTAGGAAATACATTTTGTTGCGGACAACGGAAATTGAAAACATGATTGTACTAATTACATAGTTGCTTAGTTAATTTATACATATATACACATACATTTTCATATTCAGTTATCTACAACCATGAAGTTTTAGTCGAACATAATCACTCTGTTTGAAGTTATAAGTTTCCAGACCGTAGATGATACGAATTTCCTGGAATAATTTGACTCCGTTTTGAAGTGTTTAACCAAAGTAAACTAATATTTGTAAGTGTGAGAGGTCAAATTTTGATCACAGCTCATACAATTTTGTTGATTATATTTTGATGACTGTTTCATGACTCATGACTCATTAGCTATTCATAAACTTAAGACCCCTCCCCTCAGTGTGTTTAAAAACAGTTTATTATTACTCTTTACCCACCTTGGTAATCCTTATTTGATTGGATTACCAAACGTGGTGTTAATTATTCTTATTATTCTTGAATGCTTTTTGTCACTCTGTGTACTTTAATATATATATATATATATATATATATATATATACGTAGCCGTTATCGACAATATTGGTCTTTGATGTTGGATGGTTGGAGGCACACTAAGCTATGTTCATCATAAAGTTAATCATTCTTGTGAATTAGTGGATCCTATAAGTGGAACCCATAAAAATTCTATTGAAGGACTCCGGCCCTATCTAGAGAAGTGTATAAGGATGGTAAATGGTCCCCGAAGTGGAATGATGTACAGCCACTTAGATGAAGTTTTGTATTTACACAGGTTTGATGTGTCTAATAAAACTCCCATGAGAAAAGGAGTCCAATTTCTACACCATACCTGAAATTTGGAAAATACTACTACCAATCAAGTCAAGCGATGGAAAATAATGGAATTATATCAACGAAGTTAGGAAGTTGTGTGAGTACCTTGATATGATTATGAACAGTAATAAATTGTGCTCGAAACGTGGTCATCAGTAAATAATACTGTACAACACTGTGAGACTTTATCAAAATTAAATTTACCCGTAATGGAATTATACTCTACCACAGTGCACAAGTTCTATTCTTATATCTCCTAGGTGAAAACTGGCATTTTTCGTATGAATAAGCGTATTTATAAGATGTATATTTACTAATAATACAGTACACAGGTTATATATCTCAAATATGGTGCAGAAATCGGTCCTAGTTTCTCATGGAAGTGGTTATTGGCATATCAAACCTATATCAATACAAAAATTCATCTAAGTGGCTGTATATCATTCCACTTCGGGGACCATTTACCATCCTAATACGTTTCTCTAGATAGGCTTGGAGTCCTTCAACAGAATTCTTATGGGTTCTGCTTATAGGATCCAATAATTCAGAAGAATGTTTTACTTTATGATGAACACAGCCTAGTGTTTATAGTTGCAAATAACCTTTCCACTGGTTTGTGTGAATGGTAGTGCCTCAGAGGACTAGTCGTTGTATTATTGGTGTTAAAACCTCGGTACTTATGTTTGGGATGAGTTCTACTAACCGTTTTCGGAGATTTATGACGTACAGTCCTAGCAGAAAGCACGATTCATTTTTCGTTTGATAAGTACTGTTTCGTCAATATGCACGAAGACACCAATTCCTCTAAGTATAGAAGTAATTCCATCGATCTTTTGTAACGCAATATCCCGACAGTGCTGATACTACTGAACTGTTGACATTTTAGTAACCTGTTTCTACAGCTGTAGCAGCTACTGTTCGATTCAGTAGCCATTTATGGCATATATGCAATATTTAGCTAAGGGAGAGTCTCGATTTCGACAAGAAAGTATCTAAAAAATCACCATAATGTACAACCTACCAACTCTCACAGACATTCTGATATATCAGTGATTGCATCTGAATGCATAACCATCAATAGCCTGGCAGTACTTTTGAAGAACTCTTCAGAACTCTATTCCTCCACCCTATCAACCTTTTTCCGTACAGAAGTCAAATACCAAATATGTGTGAAACTTGCAACGAAGATTATGAGCAGCATCTGATTGGTTGTTTCAAGGTCAACTGACTTTTGTGTCTATTCTTTACTCCCGCTATGTAGAATCTGAAGTCAGTCTATCAGTGAGATTTAGTTTGATCTCCCGATATGTTGAATGCAAAATCGAGAATAATATCCACCAATAGCAGTAGAATGCCTCAAATAACTTAATTTTTTTATTACAGCTTGATTCCACATCGTATATTTTGTTGGTACAGGTATGAAATTTTCGGCATGTGATATCGGTAGCCCAAATTTGCAGGCCGACCATAGATATAAGGTGTGAGTCGGCAGGAGATCGAACCCCGGACCATGTGCGTGGTCGGCGAGAATCCCAACCACTGTGCCACTGACGCACAGTTTCATTTAAAATCAACTGAGTCTGCAGTAAGTACTATCTCACCAACAGTATATTATAAGTTAGTATTAGTAATAATCTCTCTCCCTCTCTAGGTATAATAAATTCTGAGTTGATTTTAAGTAATTTATGATTGGACAAACTGCATTAAATCTTATGTTTAACCTTGTTTGTGATTTGACATTCACATATAGCCAATAAATAAACTTATTTCTGTGTTTCTAGATAAGAAGATGATAGACACAATCAGTTGCATGTAAAATTGGCTGCTGAAAGGCGAAAACAATCTATCTTAACGTCTTTCCTCCTCAAGGTAACCAATTCATATTTTTTGTTCTGATGTTAGTGAAAGTAAACATTTCCACTTTTGAATTTGATAGTTGAACTAATATGTGCCTAACATTAGTGATGATAGTTTTGACTTTATATTTCTTTTCATTTAATGATAATTAGAAGCTTAGTTTAGTATGCAAAATACTGATATTCATAGCTAAAGCATTCCATTATAACGAGTGTATAAAAAGTTAGTTAAACAGCAGTGTGTACTATGTGAAAAGGTAATTATAGTCATAATAAGAAATCACTCTTATTGTAGAATTAAAAATAGGTGGGCATTACAATGCAATTGGTCGAAACTTATGCATAAGAAAGCCTTACGTATGTCACTAAGGTCCCTCAAGCTAACCAAAGTTGGCCCATTATATTCTGATTCAGTAACTGAATAGTATAAAGTTTGTTAGTATACCTAATGGTGCTAGGGTGGGTCCTATATGATATCTTAAACTCAAAATTCTGGTAAGTTCTGCACTAGGATGAAACAGTTACCCAATGGTTTTCAGTGATCTCTGAGTAGTTTCCATTCATTATGAAATTTGAATTAAAATCACACAAATTTTTATTTTAGCAATTGATTTTTTAAACAGAGATTAACAGTAATTTGGGATGCTAGCTTTTGAGTTTTATCATAATAACCATAATAATAATAATATAATAAAGCTTTATCCTGAGAAGTTCATCTTAAGCACAGTATAGAATTTTCAACTTGTTTTATTGTAAAGTATTCACTCCTTGTACAAAATCTTCAAACGATACAATAGTCGATATTGCGTCACTTGAAGCAATTATGTTCCATCCAAAGCATGCTTTATTACTCCACGAAGTCTTTTTCCATTTGGTTGGAGGATTTCATCATGAGCTGACATCAGTTAGAGTAGAGAACCATTGGAAAACTTGGGAGTACTGGACAGCTGTTTCGTCCCAGTTTAGGGTTCTTCATCAGTACGCACCCAACACCGGGGTTCCATCCAAGGACATTCTGGTTAAAAGCTGAGCTAGCTAGTAGACGATTAACTGGCTGGGACCCGATCCAATGGCCTGTATGTGAATTCTAACTTCTGCTATTTCATATATGTGTAAAACTTGGTCACTGTGGTAGTAAGTAATTCCACATTAGTTTGTCTACTAGGTACTTCACACAGTGAAACAGTATTATTTACTGGGTGACGTTTCGAACAAAATTTATTTATTAATCACACGTCTTCGAAATTGTAGTCGTGTGATTATAATTGATATGATTATGAACAATAAATTTTGTTCAAAACGTCATCCAGTAGATAATACTGTTTCACTGTGTGACACATCTAATAAATAAACTAATATGGAATTCTGATATTTCCTTAAAAGTATTCATAGCAGAAGGTTGAAACCATTTTGAAAATGTGCGTGAGAGTAGGTTACTATGTATGCACTCACGCAACAAGTATGATGTATTTTGTTGAATAGAAAAGTAATTTTGGTAGCCCAGTGATTTAAGCAGGCCGTCATACGTTTGTAGACATTATCCATGAGCATAAACTCTGACTATAAAAGTGATAAGGAAAATTTTGAGCATCGCGGAGTTCAGCTGCTTTATAGGATTTGTTGCTATTTAGTTTTTTTCTATTCATTTGGGACATTCATTAGTTATAACTCTAATAGTTATGATGGAGAGGATTTGGTGCTCAGGTGGATGATTTTGATATAGTTGTCTTCTCCGAGCTGGATGGTTTATTTGAGAAGCTTTCATTGCCCTACCAGGCGATATCTTCAGAGCATACTTCAATTTAAAGTAAGCTTTTAGATTTCTCCACAACAGCAACAATCCAATAACACACCAAAGGATTTGTATACAAACATTATTCAAGAGGGCCAAGACTCATTGCAGCACTCTCTCCTTAAGGAAAATTGAAGAAAGATATCTCATGGACTTCTTCCAAAATAATGGATATCCATGGAATTTCATCAAAAGACATATACCCGCAATCCAACCTACCAAATTAAAGGCCCCCAAGGAAAGCCTAAGGAAAATCTCCCTACCATATATAAAAGACATCTCAGAAATCACCGCAAGACTCTTCAAACCTTTAGGAGATGATGTCTCACGCAAACCAATAAAATCCCACCACTCAACTCTGTGTCAACTAAAAGACTCAAAAGCGAAAAAAGATAGAACTAACATCATATACAGAATAAGTTGCAACGACTGAGAAAAACACTACATTGGCCAAATTGGACGTCCTCTTCATCTTCGTATTCATGAACATAAACTAGCCGTCAAAAGAAATGACATCCACTCCCTCATATCACTGCATACAGACAACCTCGGACATCAATTTGACTGGGACGACGTTCAAATATTGGACAGAGGAATCACCAAGAATACTAGAGAATTTTTAGAAGCCTGGTATTCCACTGAATCGTCAATCAATAGGCACATTGACAAAGACAAAATTTACCAGTCGATAGGAAGGAAATCTCGTACGCAAAGGGTCAAACTTCAGGTGAGGGGAACAATCAATATCCGTACCAATACAAGTAGCCTAGGTGGCGTGAAAACACACAAAAACAACCAACCACGTTCAAGGCCACCAGGGGAGATGACTTATAAACTCGTGGAGAAATCTAAAGGCTCACTTTAAATTGAAGTATGAGCTGAAGATGTCGCCTAATAGGGCAATGAAAGCTTCGTAAATAAACCATCCAGCTCGGAGAGCACAACTACATCAATAAGACACTACTAGTGGAATACTGCGTAAATAACCATATTCAAATGCTGAATGATTTCTACTCATACCTGAATATAGTATGACGTTATTCACATGCCTAATTCAGCTCCACTTATTACTTAAGTTGATCTCACTCATATCTAAAGCCACTTTTGTATATCTTGGACTACTATTTTAAGTTATTCTTTTAAAGTTTTCGCTTAATTAAGGTGGCATCACCATCATACCGTTTTTTTAATTAAAAAAAAGAACTTTTGAATTTTACGCGGAAGTATGTTATCAAATAATGAACAGAACAATAGAAACAGCGTTCAGTTATCACACATCGTAGAAAAAGTTTTTTTGCTAACTATGAGGAACCAAAAAGTAGTAAACAAAGTCGGTAAAAATGTACACATAAGGTTAAGAGTTCACGAGAGATAATTAGTCAAACGATCGATATACACTAATTCTTAAAAAGAACAATAACAACAAATTGAATAGGATGAGAAAGTTGAAATTTAATTTTTATTATCTGTCCAGATAATTAGAATCTAATTAATTAAAGTAAATAGTCATACTGAAAATTAAAAATTCTCAAGTTCACTAGACAAAGAAACTATTGGACATCATAGGATAATTTTTTATAAGACACACTGAAACAGTATTATTTACTGATGATGTTTCGGGTACAAATTAATAATAATAATGAAAGCTTTATTCTGGAAAACTCGTTTATACCTAAGTACAGAAATTTCAGCGAGTTTCATTTCAAGGTACTTACTTCTCATGCAAAGTCGTCAAAACAATATAGTAATCTATAGTACACCATCTGACTCAGTATTGTCCCACCCCAAGCTCTTTCTCCAATACTTATACGCAATCCTCTTCGTCTATTTCTACCGAAAATCCCCTAACTTAGGTAGAAACTTATTTGAAACAGTGTGTGCGAGAGTATAAATTGTGACTGATTTTAGTAATTAGATGATCATAGCAATCTGAAACAGAGTAAACATTTGATGGACAGAAAATTTAGGTATCCGAGGCTTTTAAGCAAACCGTCTGAAACTGAGTCATGTCGAGGTGCTGACATAACTTTCAGATTTCGTTTTGGCTTTGTTGGTAGTGATATTTCCCAAATCTGTGGTATCGATGTTGCATCACTTCTATTGCCCATGTTGGGTGTAGACTAGATGAAAAAGATTCAGTTATCAACCTCTCCCTTCGCCTGACCACCTTAATTTTTGGAACTGTAGTTCCATTACATCCTACGATGCGATTGTATGTTATTCCATGTGTTGCCATTGCTGAGTTTCTTCTCCAAGCTAGTCATCTATTTTGAGATCAGTCATCCCATACTTGGTTAAATTCCCTTATTCCGATAACCTAACATGGCGTGGCATGGGACGGACGGTTGGTTGCTCTGCAGCCAGCCCTTGTCGTGTGGTGGCTTATGGGGCTTCCACTCTTCATCAAAGGAGTTATTTGATAAGTTTGCCTTCCTTTTATTATATTTTTTATTAATTAGCTTCATGTTTAGGCCAGATTTTAGCTTTATGTTTACTAAGCTAGGGCACTTAGGGGCCTTTCGGCCATAGTTTCCTTAGGGATGCCAAAGCATAGGAAAGCTATATATCAATGGATAGCTCTCAGCGAGACCTATCTTTTGGCAGTGGTTTTCGCACTCCATAGCTTCTCCTCAGCCCCATCAGGATCTTTAATTGCTGGGCTAGGGCCCTCCGGGGCTATGCTGCCAAAATTTTTCTAGGGAGGCTAGGACTTAGGTGAAGCTACACACCAATGGATAGAACTCGCCGAGATCTATCTTTTGGCAGTGGTTTCGAACCAAGTAGCTTCTCCTCAGCCGAATAGGGATTTCTCTAAACTGGGCTAGGGCCCTAGGGACCATACTGCTGAAACCTTAGTAGGGAGGCTAGGACCTAGGGAAACTATATATCAATCGATAGCTCTCCATGAGATCTACCCATTGATGCCGGTTTCGCACCTTATAGCTTCTCCTCAGCCGAATAGGGATTTTTCAAAGGCTGTAGGGGAAACCCTGTCTCTAGGCTCAGAGATCATGCTGCATGCTGACCTCGTGACATTTTTAGCTCCGCACCTCTAGGTTGCTTGCCATGTTGTATGTAGCTAAGGGGCATTGTCAACCTTAGGGCCACAGGGAGGCATAGACTGCTAGACACAAAATCCCCCGCATTTTTCTTAGGAATAGCGTTCGCCCTCTGATTTATATACCATTCGATTCTACTCGACGAGACGAATCGATTGGTACCTGTCTTGTTTTTGTAGGGCTTACTGTTGCGGAGACATGGTAAGGTAAGTTAGATAAGGTATGTATTATAAGTCCACCTTAGGGAGACAAGCCTTAGGTAACATCGCTCTAAGAGAGGAGATAGTTCCCACCAGGCACTATCAAACACAATACTGGGCAGATGGAGCTCATAAGTCCAGAAAGACAGTCCATCTTCGGGAGACAACCCTGAGGAAAAATCGGTCTTGGATAGGAGATGGGTGCCACCAAGACCCTTCAAACCCAATACTGGGCAGATGGAGCTCATGAGTCCAGAAAGACAGTCCATCTTCGGGAGACAACCCTGAGGAAAAATCGGTCTTGGAGAGGAGATGGGTGCCGTCAAGACCTATCAAACCCAGTGTAATGCTATGATGAGAACAATATCAGTAAACGCCATGCCGGATCGGTCGGGGCCCGGTTTAACAACGACCGCGCTTTCTGCTGCCGTGTCACAGGGCAGAAGTGATAAGTTAGCTACTGAGACACACCAACTAATAAAACTCCCAAATGCTGACACAGTCATAGGAACATGGAATGTTCGAACGCTTTATGCCTGTGGGAAAGTAAAAGAACTGACCCATGAACTCAGTAAATACCGATGGGACATCCTAGGCTTATCAGAAGTTAGGTGGACAGGCTCGGGAGTAACAACTACAGAAGAGGGTCATAAGATATGGTACAGTGGGGACGAAGAGAAACACCAACATGGTGTGGGTTTCATCGTAAACAAAAAACAAGTTAACTCTGTAATAAGCTGTAGACCTGTAAACAATAGAATCATTTCTCTACGAGTTAGGGCTCAACCACTTAACATAACAATAATACAAGTTTATGCGCCTACATCTGAATACCGGGACGAGGAAGTAGAATGCTTCTATGATGAACTAGAGGAGTGTATTAATGAGACTCCGAAAAAAGACATTCTTATTGTCATGGGTGACTGGAATGCTAAGGTAGGTGAAGATGCATACGACCAATGGGCAGGCACAGCTGGACGTTTTGGATTAGGTGAAACCAATGAGAGAGGAATAAGACTGCTGGAATTTGCAAGCAGCCACAAGCTCACACTGGCCAACACTCTATTCCCTCATAAGACATCAAGGAAAACAACATGGCACTCACCTGACAACAAAACACATAGCCAGATAGACTACATTCTGTTCCCAGCAAGATTCAAGTCAAGCATTAACAAGGCTAAAACCAGAACTTTTCCTGGAGCAGACATAGGCAGCGATCATGACATGGTTTTAATGACTATAAAATTAAAACTAAAACAGAACCGCAGACAAATAAGCCCTCGAATCAGATATGACCTAGAGAAACTTAGGGACCCAAACATAGCAGAAATGTTTAAGGCAAATGTAGGGGGCAAGTTCGCTGCACTTACCTTGATTCACGACAATATCGATTCACTCACTGAAACCATTAAAACAGTGCTGCATGAATCAGCAACAGAAGTTCTGGGTAACAAAAGAAAGAAAATCAAACCATGGGTCACAGACGATATTTTAAACCTGTGTGATACAAGAAGAGAACTAAAAAAGAAGAAAGGACTTAATTCCCAGTACAGGGAAGAGTA
>OX235272.1:58952554-58990906 GCA_944472155.2 Trichobilharzia szidati
CATGAAACTACAGGGACAGAAACGGTCAGATCATCAGCATACTTAATGAAGTTAACTTTGGGTGAGTTCGGAAGGTCATGCAAAAAGAAAGAGAAAAGAAATGGAGAAAGTACTGCACCTTGAGGCACACCACTTTTAGTTAGCAGAGAAGTGGAGCGCTTTCCAGCCAAAACAGTATGTTGTTTCCTATCCTTAAAATAAGAAGACAGCCATCTAGTTGCCCAGGACTCTGTTTGTGCTGAAATCATCTTTCCTAATAAAAGTGTCCTAGGAACAGAGTCGAAAGCTGCAGTATAGTCTAAAAAAGCTGTTCGAACGAACTTAGCACCCTTATTAAGACAGGAAACAATATTGTGGTGTAGTACAATGGCTGCATCTAATGTACCTCTTCCACACTTATAAGCAAACTGCTTAGGGTCACTAAAAGCTTTTAAAGAAGGTTTAAGAATACACAAAAGAAGTTTCTCCATAGTTTTCAAAAAAGGAGATGTTATAGCGACCGGTCTAAACTTTATACCTGCTCCAGAAGATGATTTCTGTACAGGTACAACCTTGGTTTCTTTCCAGTCAGCAGGTACCGTTTCCCTGTTAAATGATGCATTAAAGATTTGAGTAAGAGGATGACACAAGATGTCTGCACACTTTTGAAGAAGAATGCTTGGTACACCATCTGGACCAAGGCTGTGTGTTGTATTTAAAGATTTCAAACATAATAGTACATCCTTTTCTTTAAAACCCGGAAAATGACCATTATCTTGACTAGGTACATCAGGTACAACCATATTAATTTGTTTCATGATAAATGATTTGTTTAAAGCATTAACATCAGAATAAGCATCAACAGACATTTTTTTTACTTGTAAGTTTATTGAAAAGTTTCCAAATGTTTGAAAGGTTTTTACATGTTAAAAATTTTTCATTATATAGTCTGTTCAACCTTTCTATTTCAATTTTTATAAGGGTGTTTATTTTACGGACACCAGTATTATCACAATTCTTATACAACTTCTCTTTGAGTCTTCTAAGTTTTTTTCAGTTGCAAAGAAGAGATTCTGTCAAATCTCGAAAACAGTGTTTCATATGGATAGCAAATTTCCAAACAAAACTTCAGATAGTCGGTTATATTAGAGACAGTAGCATCCAACTTATCGTCAGTAAATAGTCCCCAGCTGGTATCATGCAACATGCTTCTTAGTGCTAGAATGTTGTCATGGGAATATGAACGTTCATGTATCTTCTTTGTTAAATGACTAAGCAATTTTTGTTGTAACTTGCCGTACACTTTCGGTAAAATATGAATAATGCAGTGGTCAGAGTTTAGCAAAGGAGCTCTCCTTCGGGTTTCATATACATCACGTTCATTTATGAAAACCAGGTCTAGTGATTTTTCTAGACGTGTATTAAACTTGACTAGATTCTCATGACCAAGTGAAGTAAGAAAGCTGTGATCACATGAATTAAAATCACCACAGACTATAGACAACGAGTTTCCGAATGCAGGAGCAGCGAATTCAGTAAATTCATCTGCAAACATAACTATATTAGAAAGGCTACAATTGGGTGTTATGTAAATATTTGTTATGTATATATAAGAATATTTACTTAAGTGTTTTGGGCGACACCTGACGGTTATGCAATCTATATTGTCATTAGAATAATTGAAGCGAACGTGATTTGATGTAGACCAACTTGTGTTTATAAAAGTGGCTACCCCTCCTCATATTTTTTCAATACTTCATTTTCCAGTAATATTCTACATGCTCCTTTGAAAGACGCTAAAAATATCTCTGTACCCAAATCACGTTCTGGTAATAATCTTAAATTTAGACCTGATGCAATAACCTCTTTTTTAAATTAATGGAGAAATTACTCTTCCTCAAACTTCTGCCCTATTTAAAACGTTTCAATGACCCCAAACAGTTTGCTTATAGGCAGGGCAGAAGTACTTAAGTTGTTGTCACTGTATTACATCATAGCACTGTCAACTCCTTAGACAAAAGCGCCAAATATGTACGTTGTACCTTCCTCGACTACACATTTGCTTTTGACTCAGTACCTAGATGCCTCTTGTTAAATAAGCTTTCTCTTACGCAAACTGAGTCCTGGGCTGTTAACTGGTTGCATTCAAATAGAATGCAGTATACTACATATAAAGGTGAATCTTCTTCTGCTTTGCTTACCGAAGCTGGTGTTCCTCAGGGTGCTGTTCTCTCTCCTTTCCTTTTTTCTTTCTTCTTACATGATTTACCTATTTCTAACGAAATCAACTTCGTCAAATACGCTGATGATCTGATAGTCTAGCTTCCTGTCAAGTCCCAATCTGTATGTTCCAAACTTAATTGCTTTCTGTCGAACATCAGTCAGTGGTTCGAGCTAAATGGTCTTACGGTAAATCCCTCAAAATGCCAAACTACTAACTTCTCCTTTAGACATAAAAGTGATCTACAATGACTGGTTAATTCACACGATGCTTGTAGCAAGGAGGGGTGTGTAATAGAAACAAGGTTCAACACAAAATACATTGGTATAGTTTTATCCTCTGACCTTACTTGGTCATTCTATATTTTATCGATCTCCAAGAAAATGTTCCGTCTAAGCTACTACATTAAAAAACTAAAACTATCCGGAATCACTTAACCTCTGCTCTCATAATTTGTTAACTCGTGTATCTTACCTATTGTAATTCCTGGTCTTTTGAAAAAGGTCAATGTCACTTTGAGAAGGGTATTATTTGATAGACATCTAAACTCATGTGAGAAATGGTCTGTATCTACACCGTCTGACCCACAACACCCCCTCTATTCTCAGCTCACCCCTTGTATCTCATCTGGTAGAATCAGAAGTCAGCACAAAAGATTCTATGCTCGTACTAACAAGTTTAGGAACTCAACGACACTATATTTGGACCGTGTTCTGTGTGACAGAGACAATGTAAAGAGTGAGACTTATGAATTACTATGCTGTTAGCTAAATAATTGGCCCTTTTATTATCTTCTTTTTGTAATCTATGGTGACAATACCTCAATTTAACTGAACAATCTTAACTACTAACCTTATTATTATTTACAATGATTTTTTATATATGTGCATATGACTTCACTGTCACTACAAATACCATATCAGAACCTTAATTACCCATTCTGCAAAATTGTTCCTAAATTTGTTTTCAAATGTTGTTCGATATAATTGACTGATAATCTTAACTGCAAACAATATTATCATTATTTTACGATTCTCCTGTTTGTTTATGATCCTACTGTCACTACAAACATCAAATAAGAACTGTCATTAATAATCGTGTAACATTATTTTGTAATTGTTTTCAATGTTATTCGATTGAATTAGATGCCGTAATGTACCGAATGCTGCAAATTCCACACTATAACATTAGTACTGTTTTGGAATAAAGCACATTATTATTACTATTTTAAAGAATGCCTTTTCTTTTCCATGTGTGCTGTAGGTCTGACAGCCTTAGAGCTTACAATAGTATATTTCCCTACCTAGACAAAACATGTTGAATTTACTTTGCTTACCCTTTTATCATGCCGTTCTCTAGTTACCGTATATTCTACTAGAATTATTAGTTGAAGGCATTAAATTAAATCATTTAGATCCACAAACTGACGGTTCTATCCGAAATACTAAAGCGACTGTGGATTTCTTGAATCGTATTCATCACCAGATCTACGGGCTTCTTAATCTCCTCACGTGATACTATGAAGATATATAGATCAGGCTATCCTATAAGACTAATAGTCAACTTTAGAAATACCCTTTCTTATGAGTTATCAATATTAGGTTCCATCGTGAATCACAGGAAATTAAGACTAACCAATTCATGATAAATGTAAAAGAAGCAAAGTGACAGTGAAGTACAAAATAATGAAAAAATGGTTAGTTTTGATATAGCTAGTCTATATTACTAATACACTAATCGATATACATCTAAAAGTAGTCAGAAAAGAAATAATTGATGATCCTGAACTCACTCATAAAACAAAGCTACATACTGAGTAGATTATTCGGGAATTTCAGTCATATCTCACGTCTAATGTGTTCGAATTTTAGGGCAAAATATAAAGATGAATACAAGAGATAGTAATAGAACCAACAATATCCCCAATGGTAGTAGATATCTTTCTGGATGGTTGAGAAAAAATACAACCCGTAAAATATTTAATCCTAATCCAAGGGTATAATGAAGATATATGGATGACACTCACGAAATTAAAAACAGGACATATCTCTCGTTTTCTGACGCATATAAACTGGATAGTGGATAGAACAAAATTAACACTGGAGCTAGGAAGTGAACAAGGAGAACTAACCATGTTACATTACAAAATAAAACAAACGCTGTTTAAGTCATGTCATCAGTTATCTGTTAAGATAGACCTAGTTAAGTGCCTGACAAACCGAACGATAATTCGAAATAGTACGTCAGAATGAAATGAAACAGAGAGATAGATCATTGTGATAAATGGATATCCCATAAAATCTATTAGGAAGTTGAAAAAAGTCCACAATAAAAGAAAATATGTTTGTGAAAATAATGACCATAATTCAAATAGAAGGGAATTCAAGGCATCCACAGTGTCGCCAAATAAGAGAGGGATGATTGAAAACCTAAGTGGAATTCCTAATAAAGGAGGGATTAGATTGACATCTAAACCTACAAACTCATTCAAGGACAAACAGTGTAAGCTAGAATATCTTACTAGACAACCTAGTCAACAAAATATCTGACAAGTGATGTGAGGTCAACTACAGAGCTTGATCCACTGGACTGAGATCAGTTAGGTTATCGGAATAAGGGAATTTAACCAAGTACAGGATGACTGATCTTAAAATAGATGACTACCTTGGAAAAGAAACTCAGCAATGGAAACACATGGAATAACATACAATCGCATCGTTAGACGAGATAGAACTACAGTTCCAAAATAAAGGTGGTCAGGCGAAGGGAGAGGTTGATCAATGAAGGTTTGCTCATCTAATCTACACCCAACACCGGCAATAGAAGTGATGCAACATCGATACCACAGATTTGAGAAATATCACCACCAACAAAGCCAAAACGAAATCTGAAAGTTATGTCAGCATCTCGATATGACTCAGTTTCAGACGGTTTGCTTAAAAGCCTCGGATACCTAAATTTTCTGTCCATCAAATGTTTACTCTGTTTCAGATTGCTATGATCATCTAATTACTAAAATCAGTCACAATTTATACTCTCGCACACTGTTTCAAATAAGTTTCTACCTAAGTTAGGGGATTTTTGGTAGAAATAGACGAAGAGGATTGTGTAGTAGTATTGGAGAAAGAGCTTGGGGTGGGACAATACTGAGTCAGATGGTGTACTATAGATTATTATATTGTTTTGACGACTTTGCATGAGAAGTAAGTACCTTGCAATGAAACTCGCTGAAATTTCTGTACTTAGGTATAAACGAGTTTTCCAGAATAAAGCTTTCATTATTATTATTATTAAGTTGTACCCGAAACATCATCAGTAAATAATACTGTTTCACTGTGTCTTATAAAAAGATTATCCTATGATGTCCAATAGTTTCTTTGTCTAGTGAGCAGGAGAATTTTTAATTTTCAGTATGACTATTTACTTTAATTACTCAGATTGTAATTATCTGAACAGATAATAAAAAAAAAATTGACCTGTCTTATCCTGTCCAATTTGTTGTTATTGTTCTTTTTAAGAATTACTGTATATCGATCGATTGACTAATTTTCTCTCGTAAACTCTTAACCTTATGTGTACATTTTTACCGACTTTGTTCTCTACTTTTTGGTTCTTCTTAGTTTGAAAAATAAAATCGACTTTCTCTACGATGTGTGACAACTGGACGTTGTTTCTCTCACCATAATTAAGCGAAAATTGCTTTAAAATAGAAGTTAAAGATATAAAAGTAACTTTAAACACGAGAGAGATAAACTTAAGCAATAAATAAGCTAAATTAGGTATATGAATAACGTTATACAACCTACAGGTAAGCCTATAAATTACTCAACATTTGAAAATGGTTATGTATGGCGTATTCCACTGTTAGTGTTATAACTCACGAATGACCCGAATGAATAGAAAAAAAACTAGTTAGCAACAAATCCTATAAAGCAGCTGAATTCTACGATGCTCAGAATTTTCTTCATCACGTTTATAGTCAGAGTTTATGCTCATGGATAATGTCTACAAACATATGACAGCCTGCTTAAATCACTGAGCTACCAAATTATTTTTCCATTCAACAAAATACATCATACTTGTTGCATATATTGTTGTTTTAACCAATCAAATCACTGCATAAATAGTAACCTACCCTCACGCACATTTTCAAAAAGGTTTCAACCTTCTGCTATGAATATTTTTAAGGAAATAGCAGAATTCCATATTAGTTTGTTTATTAGATGTGTCACACAGTGAAACAGTATTATTTACTGGATGACGTTTCGAACAAAATTTATTGTTCATAATCATATCACACGACTTCGAAATTGTAGTCGTGTGATTAATAAATAAATTTTGTTCGAAACGTCACCCAGTAAATAATACTGCTTCACTGTGTGATACATCTAATAAACAAACTAATTTGGAATTACTTACTACCACAGTGACCAAGTTTTACACATATATGAAATAGCAGAAGTTAGAATTCACGGACAGGCCATTGGATCGGGTCCCAGTGACTTAATTGTCTACTAGCTAGCTCAGCTTGTAACCAGAATGTCCTGGGTTGGAACCCTGGTGGTGGGTGCGTACTGATGAAGAATCCCAAACTAGGACGAAACAGCTGTCCAGTACTCCCAGGTTTTCCAATGGTTCTCTACTCTAACTGATGTCAGCTCATGATGAAATCCTCCAACCAAATGGAAAAAGACTTCGTGGAGTAATTAAGCATGCTTTGGATGGAACATAATTGATACGCAATATCGACTATTGTGTCGTTTGAAGATTTTGTACAAGGAGTGAATACTTTACAATAAAACAAGTTGAAAATTCTATACTGTGCTTAAGATGAACTTCTCAGGATAAAGCTGTTATTGCTATTATTATTATTATTATTATTATTATTATTATTATTATTATTATTATTATCATTATTAAACTGAAAAGCCAGTGTCCCAGTTTACCGTTAATCTCTGCTAAAAGTATCGATTACTAAAATAAAAATTTGTCTGATTTTAATTCAAATTTCATAATGAATGGAAACTACTCAGAGATCACTGAAAACCATTGGGTAACTGTTTCGTCCTAGTGCAGAACTTACCAGAAGTTTGAGTTTAAGATACCATATAGGACCCACCCTAGCACTATTAGGTCTACTACAAACAAACTCTATACTATTCAGTTAATGAATCAGAATATAATGGGCCAACTTTGGTTAGTTTGTGAGACCTTGGTGATATATGTCACCGTAAGGCTTTCTTATGCATAAGTTTCGACCAATTGCATTGTAATGCCCACCTATTTTTAATTCTACAATAAGAGTGCTTTCTTATTATGACTATAATTACCTTTTCACATAGTAACACTAATTAACTAACTTTTTTATACACTCGTTATAATGGAAAGCTTTAGCTATGAATATCAGTATTTTGCATACTAAACTAAGCTACTAATTATCGTTACATGAAAGGAAATAAAAAGTCAAAACTATCATCACTATTGTTAGGCACATATTAGTTCAACTATCAAATTCAAAACTGGGAATGTTTACTTTCACTAACATCAGAACAAAAAATATGAATCGGTTACCTTGAGGTGGAAAGACGTTAAGATAGATTGCTTTCGCCTTTCAGCAGCCAATTTTACATGCAACTGATTGTGTCTATCATCTTCTTATCTAGAAACACAGAAATAAGTTTATTTATTGGCTATATGTAAATGTCAAATCACAAACAAGGTTAAACATAAGATTTAATGCAGTTTGTCCAATCATAAATGACTTAAAATCAATTCAGAATGTATTATACCTAGAGAGGGAGAGATTATTACTAATACTAACTTTTAATATACTGTGGGTGAGAAAGTACATACTGGAGACTCAGCTGATTTTAAATAAAACCCTAGATTACGTTATTTGACGCTTTCTACTGTTATTGGTGGATATTATTCTCTGTTTTGCATTTAACATATCGGGAGATCAAAGTAAATCTCACTGACAGACGGACTTCATATTTTACTTATCGGGAGTAAAGAATAGACAGAAAAGTCAGTTGACCTTGAAACAACCAATCAAATCGCTCAGTAATACGAATAGATGCTGTTCATAATCTTCGTTGCAAGTTTCACACAGATTTGGTTTTTGACTTCTGTACGGAAAAAGGGTTGATAGGGTGGACTAAAACATGCATATGTCGAGGAATATAATCTTCAGAAGCACTGCCGGGCTATTGATGGTTATGCATTCAGATGCAATCACTGATATATCAGGATGTCTGTGAGAGTTGGTAGGTTGTACATTATGGTGATTTTTTAGATACTTTCTTGTCGAAATCGAAACTCTCCCTTAGCTAAATATTGCATATATGCCACAAATGACTACTGAATCGAACAGTAGCTGTTACAGCTGCAGAAACAGGTTACTAAAATGTCAACAGTGCAGTAGTATCAGCACTGTCGGGATTCGCGTTACAAAGGATCAATGGAATTACTTCCATACTTAGAGGAATTGGTGTCGTTTTGCATAATGACGAAACAGTACTCATCAAACGAAAAATGAATCGTGCTTTCTGCTGGGACTGTACGTCATAAATCTCCGAAAACGGTTAGTAGAACTCATCTTAAACATAAGTACCGAGGTTTTAACACCAATAATACAACGACTAGTCCTCTGAGGCACTACCATTCACACAGACGAGTGGAAACGTTATTTGCAACTATAAACACTAGACTGTGTTCATCATAAAGTCAAACATTGTTCTGAATTAGTGGATCCTATAAGTAGAACCCATACAAACTCTACTGAATGATTCTGGGCCCATCTTGAGAAATGTATTAGAATGGTAAATGGTCCCCGAAGTGGAATGATATACAGTCACTTAGATGAATTTTTGTATTGACATAGGTTTGATATGCCAATAACTACTTCCATGAGAAACTGGGACCGATTTCTGCAGCATATTAGAGATATATACCCTGTGTAATTCATTTTTATTACACATACATCTGATGAATACGCCTTTTTATACGAAAAATGTCATTTTTCACCTAGGAGAATCTGATTGGTTGGTTCAAGGTTATTTGACTCTGATGTCTATTCTTTACTGTTACCTCTTGCACAAAAGTGTATTGGTTCCACTTGTCATACTTCAAAATACTTTGTGGCAGTAAATATGGTTTGATAGATAAATCAAGGCAACAGGCTTCAGAGTTAAACATATTTAACTGTATCTTCATTGTTTCATGCTAGTATAGGTGACCTATTGCAACAGAAATGCTTCGTGTGCACCTGTATCCTAGTGGGCATGCTTTAACATCACTTAAAGGTAGCATAAGAAAATACTGAATTTTTCATCCCACTCATTACCAGCTACAGAAGGTCATTTTATCTAAATTTGTATATATATGAATTCCTTTGGGTTGACCTTTGGTTAATCGTCAATGTTCATTCATTTTGTTTTAAAATGGCCTTGATTTTTAACCAGCACAGTTGATTGATCAATCAGAAAGACGATATTTTGCATACTGGATTATATTTGTTCAACTGCATTATTGGAAATTCTGTTTGATGCTTAATACTTCTTGTTTCTCATTGGTCATTCAACTGATATCGACTGATGGTGAAATTTACCTTCTGATGAACTGAAATCCTACCAGATCAACACATCTTAAGGGAAACAATTTCGGTTGAGGATAAAAGTAATCTCATGGTGTTTCTGAACACAGTATAAGTAAATGGTGCAACAGATATTCCAGCTGTATGAAAACAATCAATAAAACACCTTTTAAACAGCAAAATGTGAGTGAGAATACAAGTAACCGTTTAGGCAAATCTATCCTTCTTTCATTTCCGCCTCCTTAATAGAATGAAACAGAGGTGGTCATTTCAAGTTTTGAATGTCCTCAGTTAGTCGATGTTGTGTACAGTCTCTTGTATTGCATGTCTAAAATAAGATTTTGATCATTTCATATGCTGCATTTGGCTGTTTTGAAGATGCTGTATCCACCATTTATACAGCTGGAATATTTGTCGCCCTGTGTACCTGTCCTCTACACGAAAACACCTTTAGATTACATTTATCGTCACCTATTTTAAAAACGATATAGGTCAGCCGAAAATATTATTATAGGTCGTACCTTTACACTGTTGAAAATTCCGGTTTAATTTTCACAATTTAAAAGCTTCAGCCAGTCATTTATTTACAAGAATGTGATTCTGTAAACACTTATTTTACTCCTTATATTCAATACTAGAGAATAGTAGATGAACTCGGCTGAGGAAATGAATCACAGCTCTTCACTTGACCACTTAGTTTGGTAATTTTACTTTGAGGAATTTCATTCACCCGTATCATATCAATGTGAATTAAGTCCTCAGTCATTCTGCGCCACACATTTCTGTTATACATCGTATATATCGATCAACAAAAAGCACGACGACATCCTTCTTTCTAAAAATGGACATTTGGTAATAGTGTAACGGTAGAAAACGAGACACTAGGTATAGGAAGAACAATTGGGGTTTTCGGTATCTCTATTTAGCGAAACTATGTACACCTTATCTTCAAATCATCATTTGCACAGATCTTCTGTTTTGTGCTACTTCTGGCCTTTATATTGTGTTTCTTTGTATTCCTTTCATGTCTCTCATGTATTTCCACAACGCTGTATCATTTACTTTCTCTGAAATCATATCTATCTGCCTGCTATTTGCTATAATTTGTGCAGATGAACGTCTCTTTATATACTACTGGTAAATCTTATCAGTAGCACACGCTATAGTGGGACATCAGGAGCAGTGGATAGTGTATCTGACTTTGTCACTAGTTGACTGTAATTACAAATATCCATTGATTAAGTTGAATCCTATTCGTAAACAATTTGAGATGTACTATCTCAACAGGTTGCAGACCTTTATCAACAACTGTCTTCGCTTTATACTGAAGATCAGATGGCCGGAAAGAATCACAAACAAGAAGCTGTGGGAACAAACAGAAAAAGAATCAATCGCCCAAAAAATATGCAGGAGAAAGAAGTGGAGATGGATTGGACACTCGCTGAGGAGGCCGCTGGGTGACATTGCGCGTCAGGCCAGTGCTCGAGTGGAACCCGAAAGTGAAGCGGCGAGTGGGACGTGCAAGGGTGACATGGAGGAGATCGTGTGAAGAGGAGTTGAAACAGTATGGACTAACATGGATGCAGGTGAAAAGTACAGCAGTAGACAGAAGCAAGTGGAGACGTGCAGTTGAAGCCCTATGTTCCACTAGGAACCCAAGGGAACAATAATAATAATAATCTCGGTTTGTAGACAACCATGTAAGAATGGTTCTCGAACTAACAGAATGGAAAGAATAACTGACTAATATCGGCAGACTAACTCCTGCTTATGAATGAATTCATTTATTTATTGTCAGAAAGCTAAGTTCTATGCTCATCTTTAGAAGGAAGAAAAGTAACATTTCAAAATAATTTGAACTGGGACCATGAATCACTACAAGAATATTAAGGAAAATTCTACTAAAATAAAATAAGCTCAGAAACGGCGCCATTTTACATACAACCTTCATTTCACGCTTCATATTTGCAAACATTCAGCTAATGGGTACACAGATAGATGGATCACCTGACGATGATGAATAGTGAAATTAGTCAGCAGCTATAGAGCAACAAGGATGCTTAGACTTTTGATTGATTCAAATTGAATTGGCTGAGATCATCAAGATTCACACAGTATGAACAGATCCATTTCAAGTCTAAACTTTGATGAAATTTCAAGCGAAATTAGAAAGCCTAACGACTAATAGTATACAGCCAATTACCATTTTTTATTTAAATTCACTACAACAGATGTTCACTCATAATTCTAAATGTTTAAATCACTTCCTAACCAAATTCATTCAGTCAAACAGCTTCTAAACACGTGATGTTTTTATTTTTATAGTTGGTCAATTTTGTAATCAATATTACTTTCAATAATATTAACAATTATAGTAAGTCATCTTTATTGTACGTGATGATAGTAACAAGCATAAACATGATTTAACACATTATGTGGCTGCCCTTTCATAATGGACTTTAAATTTTCAAGACTGTTTCAGTAATTAACTAGACTTTTAATCACATGCATGGCCAACAATTGATAAACTTTGTCTGTCTTTATAACTCAACAATACATGTCATTAATACGTGCACATAATAATAACAACGCCAACAATACGGTATATAAATCATCAGTAGTAATTCCATACAACGTAGGAACCTCAAAAACCTTACTGAGAATTCTTAAAAATGCAGGAATAAAAGTGGCATTTAAACTCATAAAATAAATTAGGAACAAGCTTTATCGGCTAAGGGATACTGTGGAGTCAAATAAAACAATTTAGTTTACCTAATACCCTGCAATGACTGTCAGATCATATACATAGGTCAAAGTAGTAGAACAGGTGCAGACAGACTAGCCAAGCATAAAAACCTAGCAAAATATAGATTGGGTGACCCAAATAAGATAAGAAATCTGGGGAATATTTCAGCTATAGCACTCACTACATGCAATTACACACAAACATACAATAGGATGGGATAAGATGACAGTTTTTAAAATCTAATGTCACAGCTGGGTGGAGGGAGAGATTGACAACGGAAGCCTTGTTTGTCGAATCAACTGCAAATGCGTGCAATAGGAATGATTCAACGCCTCTCTCAGATATCTGGAACATTCTACTACCCCAACGACGACAAATAGGAGAGAACGAAGAAAACCATAAAACTCAGGTTTCGAAGTCGTGTGATTATAATTGATGGCATGATTATGAACAATAAAATTTTGTTCGCAACATCATCCAGTACATAATACAGTTTCACTGTGTGATACATCTAGTAAACAAATTAATTTGGAATTACTTATCAATCAAATTTATATGAAAAATAAAAAAATGGAAAGGCTGATTTAAATAGAGAAAAGGGTTAGGAATTTAAAAGTAAGAATAAATTATAATAAACACTACTCAGGTAAAAGTTATCAAGTTGGGTTAAAGTTAATAATAAGTGGTTTATATGCCTACAGGAAAAGGGAATCGATTAAACGGATAGCTATTACTCCAGCGTATTTCATTATACTCCCCTGTAGATTTTCTAGATGACCTTGAAAGCTGTAAAGCCAATTAAAGTTAATAAAATAATAAGTGTGTAAGCGCAATATCGCTTGAAATTAAGTCACGCGTAGATATAGGCTATCCCGGTCCAGAACAAACAAGAAGCCGGTCACTGTTTCTACGGTACTATTAATAAACAAATCAATTAATATAAATACAACAAACCTTAACGGTTTCAAGAGTACAATACACAATGCTTAACAGAAAGCAAAGAACCGCTATCAGAGCGGAATAACGTTAAAGCCAAAATTACGAACTAGCCGGATCAGACACGACCGTTCAGGTAAGCAGTCAGTAGAAGAATGAACCCAAGTAAGAGATAAACAAAGCATAGGCACAAAGATAGAATTTAATTGGCTACTTAACCAATCAATAAATAAGATAAACTCAACATAATAGTACAAATAAGACATGGGTCAGCAAAATAACAGTTCACAAAATACTCTGATTGGGTCATGAGTTCAACTGTCTGACTAAAAGGATAGAAGTAAAAACACACATACACAGTTAATTAAACAAGGTGGGATAGACACGTTGGGCATGGATAATTGTGTTGCAACAATGCTAGGCTGATCCGGGACAGGTTGACTTGATTCAAGGATAGGAATTGAATTGATCTTACACCGGCCCCCAAAATCCGACTAGGATTTTCTGAATCATGTTACACCGAATAACCCTCGTGCCCGGCTCTCTCACTGTTTCCGGATATAAGCAACCAAAGTTCTCTACTGCCTTTCTCAACGCGTAGTTCGCGCAGAAGGGTGATGAATTTGCCTCAAACGGATGCGCTGTCATCTGAAACTCCTGCGGCTCTTCGTCTAGAAAACCATTTTTCCACCACAGAAATAGTAATGCTCGTCGATCGTCTAGTGGCACTTTCACTTGCATAAATATATCAGCTATGTCCGCGACTACAGCAATAGGCTTTTCTCGAAAGCGCAACAGAACACCAACAAGCTCGGTAATCGTATCAGGTCCTTCATATAGCTTATCGTTCAAAGAATAGCCTCCAAAGGTTGCGGTGCAATCTAGAACTATTCTCAGTTTATCTGGCTTTTTCGGTTTCTTTACGGGATGATGTGGAAGATACCACCTCGGTCGATAGTTGGCTGCTAGCTGCTCTAGGGGTACCGGAAGGGCATAACCATTTTTTAACATCGTATTTATCCCATCCACATATCGTGCTAAAAGGTTCTTGTCACGCGATAACCTCCATTTCAGACTGAATAACCGATTTATGGCGACTACATAATTATTTTCCGTTACCTTTGCTGGATCTTTCCATGGCAGGGGAATGATGTACTGCTCCTTTTCTAAGACGGTGCTTTGAGTAACCAGCTCGATTGCCTTACGATCTTCGATAGAAAATGAGTGTTCGTTTTCTTCAGTATCCCTAAACTCAGCTTCATCTAGCCTTTTGATGTCATCTTTGATACTCTCTTCGCTGATTCGAGCGTAGTTGACAGTGCCTCTTTTCGTATTTCCATGAAGTGGCCCTAGCAAGACCCAACCGAGCAATGTCTTGATTGCGTAAGGTTGTTTGCGACTACCCAAACGCTGATCGAGGACCCAATGCGCTTCGGGAACATCGCAACCTATGAGCATTGTGACCCTTTTATCATCAAGTTCGCGGAATGGTAATTCCTGGAGATGTGGCCAGCGACGGGCCTCTTGTGATATCGATAGTGAGGGTGCACTGACTGGCAAGGATGGCAACGCGAACACTCTGTCAAGTTTTATCATTGCATTTTCATCCATTGATGCGACTTCCAGTTCGCACATGTTGCCCTGAACCTGACTCGCACCATTGATTGTTGTTAAGGTCATAGACGATGGCGTGCCCTCTAGGCCTAAGCTGCTTAATAGATCCTTCGTAACCAAGGAAACGTCGGAGCCGTTATCCAGAAAGGCATAAGTTTCTATTTCCTTACCGTGGGCCCGCACCTTGACGGGGATCACACCTAGCATAACTGCCGTTCCATAATGCATAGTAGCAGCGCATGTCGCCTGTTCTGCCACTTGATTTACGATCGGTTCAACATGTAGCAGTGGGTGATGTTTACCACTGCAATGGGCTTTGGAACACTTTATACCCGATACGCAGTGATCGATACGATGTCCGACCTCTAAGCACAAAAAGCATGCTCTATGGCGGTGGACGCAGCTCCATCTGTCTCGCACATCCAATCCAACGAACTTCTGACATGAAGCAGTAGCATGGTCTGACCTACAGAGGATACACAGTAGCTTGGGTGCAGGGGTCCTTTCTACCTGTATTGCGAATGATGTGCCCCCATGATGAACCTGTCTATTTAGTGAAACTTGGGCGTTCGGGCGGTTAAGGCCCTCTGAAACGAGGTGTCCGTATCGGCTTCGTGCCACTCTTGCCTCTGTAGAAACGAACTGGCAAAGATCCTGAAAAGATGGCTCTTGCCCTTCTTGATTCCTTGCGTCTGCTAGTCTGGCCCAATTCCTTCGAACTGCTATCGGCAGTATGCGTACTATTCTCTCGAGAGTTGTTACGGAATTTAAGTCCGACAAATAGTTCATTTCAGTTAGGGCAATCAGGCAATTCTGAAGCTGTATTGATAGACGGGTTAGAGCTTCTCCATCTTCTGCCACAGGTCGTAGGCTTCTAATCATGTCTTCAATACGGTTTCGTGCGATGACGTGGATCTCTCCAAACAGATCCTGTAAGATACCCTTAGCTCGCGCATACGCACTCTCAGGACGCAAGATTACGCATTCATGTATGGCTGCTTTCGCTCGACCCTTACAATAGTGCAACAGATATAACATTCTTTGACCAGGGTCCTTTACTCTATTCTCGACATAATATTCGAATTCCTTGGTAAATCTCAAGTAGTCAGTACAGTTGCCATCAAAATAGGACATTTCAACCTTAGGCATGTCAAGTTTCTCTACGACCGCGCTCTTCCCGATCGTAACAGGAGCGTCCCCGCCAACCATTTCGGCACAATCTTTCACATATCGTTCTAGCTGCTCCCGGTTATCAATGACACTGCCCTTTTCATATTCCTCAAGGTTCCGTTCGTCGTCCGCGGCTAACTTCACATGCAGCTCGGCCATTTCGACATCATGTCTAGCCTTTAGCAACTTTTTCTCTAACTCTAACTCCTGTCGAAGTTGTTTCTCTTTTAGCTGCGCCCTTAGTAGTGACGACTTAGCACTAGTTACTCGCGATAATGATGATTTCGAACTACTGACATGAGAGCCGGGGCACGAAAGGTTATCAACATGATCATTTATGCAAACGGGGACTTGCCGACTCTCCGACTGCTGCTCCGAAATATGCTTCCCTGATCTGGTTTGCATTGTTCCAAAGAAAAATTTATTTTCAACAACGTTGCGTGCTGCCAATTCACAAAAGTTTCTTCTGGATGAACGTTCAGTACTGACCAATTCAGTACGGGATTTTCTGTTTGACGTTGAGTACTGACCAGTTCAGTACGGTCTATTCCGTCAAGGCGTTCAGTACTGACCAGTTCAGTACGGTCTTTTCCAGCTTTGAGCGTTAAGTACTGACCAGTTCAGTACGGTCTCTTCCGTCAAGGGCTGATCCGGCAAACTTTAACTCTAGACGTTAAGTACTGTAAGCGCAATATCGCTTGAAATTAAGTCACGCGTAGATATAGGCTATCCCGGTCCAGAACAAACAAGAAGCCGGTCACTGTTTCTACGGTACTATTAATAAACAAATCAATTAATATAAATACAACAAACCTTAACGGTTTCAAGAGTACAATACACAATGCTTAACAGAAAGCAAAGAACCGCTATCAGAGCGGAATAACGTTAAAGCCAAAATTACGAACTAGCCGGATCAGACACGACCGTTCAGGTAAGCAGTCAGTAGAAGAATGAACCCAAGTAAGAGATAAACAAAGCATAGGCACAAAGATAGAATTTAATTGGCTACTTAACCAATCAATAAATAAGATAAACTCAACATAATAGTACAAATAAGACATGGGTCAGCAAAATAACAGTTCACAAAATACTCTGATTGGGTCATGAGTTCAACTGTCTGACTAAAAGGATAGAAGTAAAAACACACATACACAGTTAATTAAACAAGGTGGGATAGACACGTTGGGCATGGATAATTGTGTTGCAACAATGCTAGGCTGATCCGGGACAGGTTGACTTGATTCAAGGATAGGAATTGAATTGATCTTACACCGGCCCCCAAAATCCGACTAGGATTTTCTGAATCATGTTACACCGAATAACCCTCGTGCCCGGCTCTCTCACTGTTTCCGGATATAAGCAACCAAAGTTCTCTACTGCCTTTCTCAACGCGTAGTTCGCGCAGAAGGGTGATGAATTTGCCTCAAACGGATGCGCTGTCATCTGAAACTCCTGCGGCTCTTCGTCTAGAAAACCATTTTTCCACCACAGAAATAGTAATGCTCGTCGATCGTCTAGTGGCACTTTCACTTGCATAAATATATCAGCTATGTCCGCGACTACAGCAATAGGCTTTTCTCGAAAGCGCAACAGAACACCAACAAGCTCGGTAATCGTATCAGGTCCTTCATATAGCTTATCGTTCAAAGAATAGCCTCCAAAGGTTGCGGTGCAATCTAGAACTATTCTCAGTTTATCTGGCTTTTTCGGTTTCTTTACGGGATGATGTGGAAGATACCACCTCGGTCGATAGTTGGCTGCTAGCTGCTCTAGGGGTACCGGAAGGGCATTACCATTTTTTAACATCGTATTTATCCCATCCACATATCGTGCTAAAAGGTTCTTGTCACGCGATAACCTCCATTTCAGACTGAATAACCGATTTATGGCGACTACATAATTATTTTCCGTTACCTTTGCTGGATCTTTCCATGGCAGGGGAATGATGTACTGCTCCTTTTCTAAGACGGTGCTTTGAGTAACCAGCTCGATTGCCTTACGATCTTCGATAGAAAATGAGTGTTCGTTTTCTTCAGTATCCCTAAACTCAGCTTCATCTAGCCTTTTGATGTCATCTTTGATACTCTCTTCGCTGATTCGAGCGTAGTTGACAGTGCCTCTTTTCGTATTTCCATGAAGTGGCCCTAGCAAGACCCAACCGAGCAATGTCTTGATTGCGTAAGGTTGTTTGCGACTACCCAAACGCTGATCGAGGACCCAATGCGCTTCGGGAACATCGCAACCTATGAGCATTGTGACCCTTTTATCATCAAGTTCGCGGAATGGTAATTCCTGGAGATGTGGCCAGCGACGGGCCTCTTGTGATATCGATAGTGAGGGTGCACTGACTGGCAAGGATGGCAACGCGAACACTCTGTCAAGTTTTATCATTGCATTTTCATCCATTGATGCGACTTCCAGTTCGCACATGTTGCCCTGAACCTGACTCGCACCATTGATTGTTGTTAAGGTCATAGACGATGGCGTGCCCTCTAGGCCTAAGCTGCTTAATAGATCCTTCGTAACCAAGGAAACGTCGGAGCCGTTATCCAGAAAGGCATAAGTTTCTATTTCCTTACCGTGGGCCCGCACCTTGACGGGGATCACACCTAGCATAACTGCCGTTCCATAATGCATAGTAGCAGCGCATGTCGCCTGTTCTGCCACTTGATTTACGATCGGTTCAACATGTAGCAGTGGGTGATGTTTACCACTGCAATGGGCTTTGGAACACTTTATACCCGATACGCAGTGATCGATACGATGTCCGACCTCTAAGCACAAAAAGCATGCTCTATGGCGGTGGACGCAGCTCCATCTGTCTCGCACATCCAATCCAACGAACTTCTGACATGAAGCAGTAGCATGGTCTGACCTACAGAGGATACACAGTAGCTTGGGTGCAGGGGTCCTTTCTACCTGTATTGCGAATGATGTGCCCCCATGATGAACCTGTCTATTTAGTGAAACTTGGGCGTTCGGGCGGTTGAGGCCCTCTGAAACGAGGTGTCCGTATCGGCTTCGTGCCACTCTTGCCTCTGTAGAAACGAACTGGCAAAGATCCTGAAAAGATGGCTCTTGCCCTTCTTGATTCCTTGCGTCTGCTAGTCTGGCCCAATTCCTTCGAACTGCTATCGGCAGTATGCGTACTATTCTCTCGAGAGTTGTTACGGAATTTAAGTCCGACAAATAGTTCATTTCAGTTAGGGCAATCAGGCAATTCTGAAGCTGTATTGATAGACGGGTTAGAGCTTCTCCATCTTCTGCCACAGGTCGTAGGCTTCTAATCATGTCTTCAATACGGTTTCGTGCGATGACGTGGATCTCTCCAAACAGATCCTGTAAGATACCCTTAGCTCGCGCATACGCACTCTCAGGACGCAAGATTACGCATTCATGTATGGCTGCTTTCGCTCGACCCTTACAATAGTGCAACAGATATAACATTCTTTGACCAGGGTCCTTTACTCTATTCTCGACATAATATTCGAATTCCTTGGTAAATCTCAAGTAGTCAGTACAGTTGCCATCAAAATAGGACATTTCAACCTTAGGCATGTCAAGTTTCTCTACGACCGCGCTCTTCCCGATCGTAACAGGAGCGTCCCCGCCAACCATTTCGGCACAATCTTTCACATATCGTTCTAGCTGCTCCCGGTTATCAATGACACTGCCCTTTTCATATTCCTCAAGGTTCCGTTCGTCGTCCGCGGCTAACTTCACATGCAGCTCGGCCATTTCGACATCATGTCTAGCCTTTAGCAACTTTTTCTCTAACTCTAACTCCTGTCGAAGTTGTTTCTCTTTTAGCTGCGCCCTTAGTAGTGACGACTTAGCACTAGTTACTCGCGATAATGATGATTTCGAACTACTGACATGAGAGCCGGGGCACGAAAGGTTATCAACATGATCATTTATGCAAACGGGGACTTGCCGACTCTCCGACTGCTGCTCCGAAATATGCTTCCCTGATCTGGTTTGCATTGTTCCAAAGAAAAATTTATTTTCAACAACGTTGCGTGCTGCCAATTCACAAAAGTTTCTTCTGGATGAACGTTCAGTACTGACCAATTCAGTACGAGATTTTCTGTTTGACGTTGAGTACTGACCAGTTCAGTACGGTCTATTCCGTCAAGGCGTTCAGTACTGACCAGTTCAGTACGGTCTTTTCCAGCTTTGAGCGTTAAGTACTGACCAGTTCAGTACGGTCTCTTCAGTCAAGGGCTGATCCGGCAAACTTTAACTCTAGACGTTAAGTACTGTAAGCGCAATATCGCTTGAAATTAAGTCACGCGTAGATATAGGCTATCCCGGTCCAGAACAAACAAGAAGCCGGTCACTGTTTCTACGGTACTATTAATAAACAAATCAATTAATATAAATACAACAAACCTTAACGGTTTCAAGAGTACAATACACAATGCTTAACAGAAAGCAAAGAACCGCTATCAGAGCGGAATAACGTTAAAGCCAAAATTACGAACTAGCCGGATCAGACACGACCGTTCAGGTAAGCAGTCAGTAGAAGAATGAACCCAAGTAAGAGATAAACAAAGCATAGGCACAAAGATAGAATTTAATTGGCTACTTAACCAATCAATAAATAAGATAAACTCAACATAATAGTACAAATAAGACATGGGTCAGCAAAATAACAGTTCACAAAATACTCTGATTGGGTCATGAGTTCAACTGTCTGACTAAAAGGATAGAAGAAAAAACACACATACACAGTTAATTAAACAAGGTGGGATAGACACGTTGGGCATGGATAATTGTGTTGCAACAATGCTAGGCTGATCCGGGACAGGTTGACTTGATTCAAGGATAGGAATTGTATTGATCTTACAAAGTGATTTAAGAGTAAAGAGGATAATAATTGAAACTATTCTCTGTTATGTCACCTGATGATGCAGTAATGCTGTCTATTTGTGGGTTCGATACTGAAAAGCAGTAGGCAATCAGACTGACCAGAGTTTGCTTACTAATTAATTCACCCTTTAACTCATGAACATGGAGGTACTAGACACTGGTCGGCATCAGTTAGAGCGATTAGAACTTATTACGCAACAATATATTATACATAAACCAATCACCAATTGTATTTGTTACTCTAGGTTGGGGTTCTCGGCCCTCCAGTTGTACTGTAACAAACTTGTTAATAATTTTTCAGTAAACAGCTCTGCTACCATTACCCGAAACTGGGATGATGAGATTACTGCTTCTGTGCACAAAGACATTCAGTACAAGCTTAACAACCAGCTTTACCAGCAAACTGATAGGATTACGATATGTTCACCTTGGGAGTCGGTGATACAGCGGTTAGGATCCTCGTCAACCATGCACGTGGTCCGGGGTTCGATCGCCGGAGGACGCATACTTGATATCAATGGTCAGACTGCTAAATTTGGGCTACCGATATCACATGCTGAAAATTCCATACTTTTGCCGAAGTACGGTGTGGAATCAAGCTATAATAGAAAGATATCTGTTCTGACTGGTATCTTCATGGGTTATCTCGAACAGATAAGTCTGAGATCCATGATCCACGAAGCAATCTACTATTGCCAATACGTTGACGATACGTTTGTAATAATATAAATAATACATCTGAAATGTTTGACAGCCTCACTGAGATCTACTCTAACATTATATTCAACGTGGAATATGAATATAACGATGAGTTCATTTTCCTGGATCTTAACGTGAGAAAAACAAATGATGGTGTGGTCAAAAGGTCCATCTGTAGAAAAGAAACCTGTACCATAAAATATGTTCACTACAACAGCATCTTTCCAACCAGCTGTAAGATTGGGTTATTGAGGACACTTTGATAGCATCTGGAAGCTGTATTTATCTAACAAGCTGGAAGAAGAATGAGAAATTATAAATGCCTGAAGTATGGTAAAAATAAGTGGGATAAACGAAGCACCTAACTGTAGAAGAGAAGAAAGTCTTTATTCGTTTTCCATAAAACCAAGGAGTAGAATACAGAAAAATTGGCAAAAAAAAGAGCTGTGGAACATGTTTCCTTGCAACAAAACTAGAATCGTTATACAGTATCACTTGCTCAGTAAACGAACCTAAACTGGATGTGTACCATGTTGATGTCACTTCCAACTGAGTTTATAAATTAACATGCACTCATGGTAACAAGTACCTTGGAACGACTGAAAGATAGGCTTCTGTTTGGTTTTCTGATCATATTCCAAAAAATTTATGCCTTAAGGTAAGTAGATATTTACAAAGTACTGTTACCAGACACCTCGCATTTACAGGATGTTTTGTCGAAATCCTGCAGTCGTTGAAAGTACTGAATGTGCCGAGGATACCAAATTTACGACAGTTTGCAATGAAACTCCTTCAACCAGACTCATATACACAAAACAGTGCCATCAGTCTCTTATTCCCTTCGTATCTGCATTCTTATTTTGACTCCATTCATTGTATAATCATACATATCAGTGATTTCAACTCACTGAGCTAATTTCAGTCTCATGAATTATAATATTATTGAGTTGCTATGAGCTGACACTTTATAATTTTTTCTGTTTTCTGTCTTCTCCTCCTATTGATTTACTGCTTTGAAATCCATACAAGTTGATCACAATATGTGATCACTTATAAAGTGCTGAGGTTTGTTATTCAGCTTGTTTGTGGCTTTTCCGATTATTATAAGACGAGTTGTATAGTGAATTCTCATGGATGACAGAACTTAGTCTTATAATTATACCATTTATTTTCCCTTTTTAAAGTAATTTTATACAGACGTTTGTCTTAGAGACATGGTACATTGTGGGCTTTTCTTGACTGTCTTCTGCACCAATTCAAAAACTTCAAAAGATATCTGTCTTCTACATATGTACCAGGTAATATTTTGTTGTCATTTTCTATTGTGTCAAATACACAGGATACACTAAATCCTATTAAATAGGCAGTTGAAAAGCCTCTTTTCTGTTGCGATAGGAGAAAGCTATGAAGATTTGAATATGGCTCATCCAGGTAGGTTTCCTATAAAAACGTCAGTTTATTGCACCGTCTCCTCTTCTCTGTTTAAAATGTGGGAAGACTAAATATTTTTTTCTCACATATAAGACTAGCTTGATTTTGCACAGAGTTAAGTGTATCTAGGATACAGATCACATTTAATAGTTTTTCGTACATAATGACGATGTCATCAAAATACCGCACACAAGTAGCTACCTTAGCGTTCGAATAACCATGCATATTTTTAATATGTTATATACGTATATCAGCAAATAACGGTCCTACCACACTTATCATGGCAACTCCACTCACTTGTTGAAAGTAATCATCTCCAAAGTGTAGTTGCATAATAGTAACTCATACATTGGAGGAATACGGAATCAATTATTTTTTCATGTAAATTGAATTGATAAAGGGATTTATTATCAAGCTGTTTATAATATATTGCGCTGATAAATCACATTTTGTAGATAAACCATGTCTCTTAATAATGCTATCTAAACTGATTTATTTACTATATGATTTAGAAGACGACATCCTATTGTGCTGTAGAGTTAGCAACAGTCGAATATCAAGTGTCTTTATTAATGTTGTTTCTGGGCTGGTCATTGAAGTAACTTGATGACCAATGACGTTTGCTTCTGTATTATGAAAATTAGTTGGGTAGGCGTTACACATCAGATTTTGTAAGAAGTTATTTGTGGGGGTAACAGTTATGGATTTTGTGTCTAAGATTAAGAAGGGACACAGTTAGGCTATTGAAGCACATTAGATTATATGGCCAAATTTTATAGTTCAGTTTAAATCCTTTGTGTGTGTGTGGATGGTTTAGATACAAGTTCTATGCCGTCGGTCCCTAGATTGTTCCATACTCACTTTTTTCAGCTATATGTAGCAATTTTGAAGCTCAATATCCTAAAATATGCAGTCAAGAATAGTACTACTCGCAAGCAGTCTAAGCCTATGAATAAAAATATTGAATTTTTATGGCTGTGTCTTCTGAAGCAGTATTTAAATGACAGTAGAATCCGACGAATATGCACTGAAGACTCACTTGTTGAGGAAGAAAGAAAGTTGACACAAACTCTGGCTGATAATAGTTGTCCAGAGAAGTTCATCAGGAGATATAAAGTATTCAGATTACCAAGACCCACTCTCCAACTCGCCACTAAGTAAGACGTGCACACCAAGACACCCTATATGGAGTATTATAGCAGCTTGACAACAGGACAAAGATTGAATACTGCTGTTAAAAAGACTTTTCATGCAGCTAATACCATAGTAATTGAGGATTTGAAGCCAATATATCCATATAAGCCCTTTGAACATGCGAAAAATGATGTCACATCCCACTGTATTTACCAATTTGAATGTACGTGTGGACACACACATACATAGGAAGGAGGGCTCATCGATCTCTGCAAGTAAGGCCTTCAGAGCCTATTCCCTAGTGGCTCCAGAAGCAAAGAGAATCTTCAGAACCCATTAACGGTAAGAACAGCAGACCTAGCTCCTCTATTGTGAAACATATCGTGGAGACAGGACATAAAATTGATGTTTACAGGTCTTTAAAATCTATTTACAAAACGTGTTTGGGGAGTGTTCTAAAGTTTTATGGAAGCCCTAGCTGGCAATTAGAAAGTTCAAACCACCTTTTGCGTTCAAAAACAGTTCATCATCACAATAAACCTTCCATGGTAAACTTTGCTCGGATACTATGGTAGATGTACTGTTGCCTCTCTCATTTGGTTTAGTCATCTCCATTGTTATTTTGAACTTCAATATGTCCTTTCAACTTGACCTAAGTCTTTTTTTTTCACCTCTTAACTCTTTATTAACTTCATCTATATTCCTCTGACAGGTCTGTGTGTGATCAGATTGTTCGAAATGTGTTGCACAAATACATTACACGATTCAACAAATTACTTCTTCTTATTGCTTTGTCTAAACTACTAATTTAACGTTGCATAAAAACAATCATACAATCGTTGTAACTAAATTTGTTGGATATTTGGGTATTCTGTTTACTAAATAGAATTATTCATATTCGTTACATTCCTTATATAAGGATTCAAAACCTCAGGCCACTTGTAATCCATTTAGGATTTATATTTCATATATTAATTTGGATGAAATAGAAATTTGATAAACAGCTTTTTGATAAATATTCTATAAGGAGTATGAAAAATGGACGTGTGGTTTTTTAGCACAGCTTTATGGGGAAATACAACATGTTTTATTTATCTGTAAAACTGAAGCTATTCCTTTCATTTGATGAACTGCTTCAATGAAAAATTTGCAAGCATCATGATGTATAATTCAATTACGCAGTGAAATTTAATCTAAGTTAAATAGGAAGATGTAATTAATTAAAATCAATGTTTACGAATACTTTTCGATAAGGGCCTTTTTTAGTGCTATCATAGATGGTTCGTATTTAAATGAAATTTCATTGGGATATTATGAAACGACATGGATTTTCAAATTAGCTTGCTTTCTGCTGAGAAATTTTTCTGTTACCTCATTCATAAGTCTGAAATTGGCTCACACAGATTAAACTTATCCCTTTTGTTCCTGTGAGTGTACATAGTGAAATATTTCTAAATCTAATTTGTATCTGCAAGTAAAGAGTAAAGTTGTATCACGCTTCTCAGCACCAATCAATGCTAACCAGTCAAAGAATAGAACACAAATATTTAAACAAATGACATAATCCTTTTGTGACAGTATAGTGTAGGCAAAATAAAAAGGGAGACCAAAATGACGAGATTTCCTTGAACTACTGTACATTTAAAGGCCGAAAATTATCCTACACATTGTGCTCTTCACAACAATCTAACTTAGAAAGTAGAGAAAATAAATAAATGTCCTGTTCAAAAGGAACTTAAGTATTGTGAATTAGCTTCCGTCGTCCTTCTAGACAACAACTTCAGCACATGTTTTAGTATGACATGAACTTAGCTGAATTTTGCATGAGTGATAAAATTTTATCTCCTGGCAACCACTGTCTTGACTACTTGTTAATTTACATCTCTATTAATCATATTTTTATTTACTTGGAATTCGGATTTACTTCTTATCAGCTGATAAATTTGGTCTGTAATAATGTGTTTGTTAATTTCTGATTTACTTGAGTACCAGGCTTATAGAAATTCCATGACAGTTTTGGTGTTTCCGCTATTTAGAATTTCTACATTATCCCAATAAAATTGGTGTCTGTAATTATCTGCATGCATTGATATGAAACAATACATACGTAATGCCATTTTACAGGTAATTTGTGCTCTTGGATTCGGATTTGAAGGGGATGGTTGGTAGACATTTTTTTCTTAATTAACATTTCTTTTGTTGTCTTATATCTGTGTTCATCCGTCAGTTGCTTACAAACTGAAGTGCTTTGAGGATCAGACCTTACAAGAAAGCTATTCATATTGTAAATAATTCTATAGGAAAATATCAGCCTACATGAAAAGTAGCATCACTGTGAGTATCAAGATAATTAGACAACTTACAAGTTTGAGCTTCTGATTTCTTTTGTATGTATTAATATTGAAGTGGAAGAGATTACTGAGAAAAGAACCAACGTTTTGTCATAATAGATTATAACGGGCATTCACTAAATTATAAACCTTTCATCGGCTCCACGATTCATTAGTGTAATGTAAGACATTCTGCCTTAGAAATGTTTTATTCTTAGATGTTTTTCACTTATTATATTCTTCTTTTCATGCTTCTTTTACATCAGTTTCACCATTTACACACTGATTATTACAACTTTATTGAAAATGTGACTTCATTGTCTACTTATATCTACTAATGAATAGTATACGCCGTAGTAGGAGAATTTATTATTCAGTCATACTAGTTATCTACATTGGTGTTGATTCAATAATTTAAAATTCTGTAATCTTTCTCTTTTATTTCCATGGAATAATATTGGATTTTATTGCTGTCATCTTGTCCTATCCTATATTTTGCTTGATTCTCAGTGGATGCAGTGTGATTTGGGTGGCTTTGAGTTTCTTGTTCTGATGTCTCAACTGACCACCATAGGCTACTTAAATAAATTCATAGAGGAGAATAAGTGTATGACTCAATAGGCTACTCTGAACTATATCGTTGATATCGTAGTCCAACTTATTAGATTACTTCGACTAATTAGGTATGTAAGCTTTTTAGTTATACAAAGCTGTTTGTAGATTTAAATACCACTTTTATCTTATTCACCGTTTGATATATGATGATAAAACCCACTAGAGCTTACAATTCTCTTTTTGTTGTATATCTCTTGCCAGTTATGTCACCTTATCTTTGACTTCCATGATCTTATAAATTTTTCCATAAATTTCTGAGATTAGTTATTTAGGCATAATGCCTATTTGATTTATTCAGATTCCTTAAGCTATGTAAACAGATTCAGAAAGTATTGATGATAAATATCATGTGGTGAAAGGTGTTTATAAGAATGGTTGCAGGCGTTGCATAACATGATGTCTAGAAGCACAAGAAGGAAGAGAGTCGACTGATTAATATTAAGTACAAGAAAATAAGCAACAACGGATAAAAATGTAGCTTACAACGGTACAATTTCCCAGTAAACTCAAGCAAAATACTGGAATATAGATAAGAGGATACTGTTAGTAAACAGTCTCATTATTGTTAGGTTTCACTCACTTAACTATTGACTATAACATTGTTCTTTTCAGTGATGAAAAAGTGTCGTCAGTTGTTGTACACAGACAAGAAATATTCAATGGACATTTTGAAAACTAAATGGGAGACAGGAAAGATGGTGGTGAAATCCTTGTGTATACATAAAATCAAGCCTGTACTGTGTTAGAAATATATAAACTTAAAAATTTATTCAAATGAACTGTGGTCAAGATTTGACAGAATAGTTCTAAAATAAGTGGGCGCCGAGTGAGAAGTAAACATTTGTAAAATCTCAGCGAAACTGAAATGCGTAATTCCAACGTTTCGTTCGGCAAACTGGTACGAACTTCTACAAGGAAATTAATCGAAATTAACATAACAGAGACTTATCAAGTAAAAAGACATCTCTTGCTTTTAAAAACTTTGTCCAATCATATGAGTCATGAAACAGTCATCAAAATATAATAAACAAAATTGTATGAGCTGTGATCAAAATTTGACCTCACACTTACAAATATTAGTCTACTTTAAACAGAGTGTACTTTTCATCAGAATTTTAATGATTATTTTCGACTACAGCTTTATGGTTGTAGATAACTGAGTATGAAAATATCTGTGTAAATGCGGTATACAATGGTGTATGTATGTGTGTGTAGGTAAACACTTGTAAAACATTTGTTAGCCTCTCCATAAGGAGATATAGACAGTTGGGAGTTTTGACCAAGTATGATTAATTGGTGATGTATATCCACTTTTTATTTGGTAGTCAGGATTTACCATGCATCAGCTAACTTCACACCTTCAGGTCTGTTCAAACTGTTAGTATCTAGAATTTTATGATTAGACATATACCACGTTGAAAGCACCGGTTCCCGTCCGATCACCGAAGTTAAGCAAAGTTGAGCCCGGTTATTACTTGCAGGAGTGACCGGCTGGGAATACCGGGTGTTGCCGGCTTTTTGCGCGTTGGTGGCACAGTGGTTAGGACTCCCTCCGACCATGCACATGGTCCGGGGTTCGATACCCTGCCGACTCACACCCGATATCTATGGTCGGCCTGCCAAATTCGGGCTACCGATATCCATGCTGAAAATTCCATACTTGTACTGAAAATACGGTGTGGCATCAAGCTGTAATCAAAAAGAGAAGAAATTAAAAAAATATTTTCGAAATTACGGTAATTAGGATTAGAGTTTACTTGAAATACCGTGTTGAACTTACTTATTTGGAACTCCATAATGGTTAAGATTTTATTTTGATAAATCACACAGTGTTGTACAGTTATATTAACTGATGACGTTTCGAGCACAAACTATTGCTCATAATCATATTATGAGCATATTACCATATAATATATATATGTATGATCATATTATGAGCAATAGTTTGTGCTCGAAACGTCATCAGTTAATATAACTGTACAACACTGTGTGATTTATCAAAATAAAATCTTAACCATTATGGAGTTATACTCTACCACAGTGCCCAAGTTTTACACTTACATCAATTACTTATTTAATTGTATGGAGGATTTCATCATGATGTCAGCTCATGATGAAATCCTCCATACAATTAAACAAAATCCCTACCAAATCAATACTTGAAAATTACTTATTTGTCTTCTTTTTGAAGATTGAGCTGCTTTAATTGACTTACTGGAGTTGTCAGATGACTTTACAGCTACGGATTTAGGATATACATTCTGCTGCGGACAACGGAGATTCAAAACATGATGATTGTACCAATTGCATGGTTGCTTTGTTAATTTATACATATATACACATATATTTTCATATTCAGTTATCTACAACCATGAAGTTTTAGTCGGACATAATCACTAAAATTCTGATGAAAAGTACACTCTGTTTGAAGTTATTTATAAGTTTCCAGACCGTAGATGATTCGAATTTCCTGGAATAATTTGACTCTGTTTAGATTGTTTAACAAAATTAGACTAATATTTGTAAATGTGAGGTCAAATTTTGATCACAGCTCATACATTTGTACGAGTTGATCACGGACTGATATCAGTTAGAGAACCATTGAAAACCAGGGAGTACTGGACAGCTGCTGTTTCATCCTGTTTCATACAATTTTGTTTATCATATTTTGATGACTGTTTCATGACTCATATGATTGGACAAAGTTTTTAAAAGCAAGAGATGTCCTTTTACTTGATAAGCCTCTGTTATGTTAATTTCGATTAATTTCCTTGTAGAAGTTCGGACCAGCTTGCCGAACGAAACATTGGAATTACGCATTTCAATTTCGCTGAGATTTTACAAATATAATTCTTGCAAATGTTTAAAAACTTATCTTGCCTGAGAACATAAGGTATGTGGAAACTGGACAGTAGAGTCAGGAGTTTGTAACGGAAAGTAACGGTATCTAACTACTGATGGTAATTACTTCGTTAAGAAAACTATACTGGCATCTCTTCACCTTCGGAAACATATGAGTCCGGTTTTAACACATTGCTAACTTTTCGTAGTTTCTTAACAACCGCCTTACAACCTACATGGTTCACATTTATAAAGTAAAATGCATGACGATTACTCAGCTAATCAAAACAAAAGTACATAGTAATGATCAATCATATTTAAGTAGGTCAAGTAGACCATGGTAGGCGAAGCTTGAAGTCTGTTGTTCATTGTTCACATAGTTTTTTTGGATATGATTCATCCAAAGTGCTTCCATCACCTTCAGTAACCAACCTTCAATTAGAGTTGTGTAAAATAATTGTGAAACAGTCATTAGTATTGATTTTGTGACTTGGCATTAATAAGTGGTGATGATGATGGCGGATTTCTATTCAGATTAATTGAATTGGGATTTTCTATGAGTTTTAATAATAACCATTTCGGAACATGTTCTTTTCGTGACATTGGAACATTCTTTGATGATATTAGATGGTTGGAGGCAGACGGCCACAGGAAGCCTTGGACCTAAGTCTCGTGCTAGTTAGCACGAATCTCAGAAGGGACATGAGTCACTTCAGGATTGCAGATACGCCTTACTTACTGACTGGAGAGTGCCAGCGAAACCTAGGTCCATGACTTCCTGCCGACTGCTTCCAATTATCTAACATCAACAATTCAAAGTACACCGTGATGGTGAGCTACCTAGAATAGTGGCCACATTGCAAACCTGACTGATAGAATTCAGTCTGCACCGAAGAAAGAACTAGACACATCACACTAGTTACTAGTGTCCATTAAAAGTATTGGAACATTCTATTGGTTCTACCCAAATTGGTGTCAGCGTAACTAAAGGTGAACTTGTAGATATAGTTTGAAGTAGAGTCCACAGAATTTCGTCCTTTAATCGTAGTTACATGGATCGGAAATGTATGAGAAGTGAGGGAAAGAGATGCGGCGTCGAATGTGCGCTTGATGACTGACCGAAGTCTTTGAGCTCTCAGCCGCATAATCCGATCACCGTTGAATGGTAGGTTAATAAATTAGTTTTCTTTTGTACAGATGTGATGTGAAGATGTAAAGATGTGATCTTTCCTTTTTGTGACAATTAAAAAAGTTTTCTGCATAACCATTAGCTAATCAAACTGAATGTATGTGTCGAAGCTCATCCATCAATGTGTCGCTCGCTTATATTTTGAGAGCCCTTGGAAACAAACATTTCACTAGGGGACGTTTATACTGGATAGGAACAAAACTGGTGAAATGAAGATATTGTCCACTCCATGTCAGCTTATGAAATATATATCGCTTAGTCGTTCCATCGTCTCTCGTGGTCATTGAAATATCCAAACACCGATGGGTACAAAAACAACTGACATGAAACTTCGCCTACCATGGTCTACTTGACCTATTTAAATATGATTGGTCATTAGTATGTACTTTTGTTTTGTATAACTGAGTAATTGTCATGCCTTTTACTTTATTATTGTTAACCATGTTAGTTTTAAATCGATTGTAAAGAAACTACGAAATGATATCATCTCGCGAAATTTGTCTTTTATATGACTTTTTCAAATTTCAGTCTGTCTGTCTGTTTTCAAAATGGAACTTTGCACATATGTGCGGCAGTTCAAGTCGCCACACTCCATGTAGCACACAAAGCAAGAGAAGAAAGTAGGAGAAATGCATAGTATAGACAGTAAACAGAGGTGTGAGACAAAGGAATAGTAATAACGAAGAACAAAACAGTTTAATTGGAAATCATAAGTCACAAGGAGTGGATGCATCTGCGCCACTGAGAACGATTTTGAGCCATGTCACCAATCGTTTCCAACCATTGGTTTCTACCGTCCCGAGGACCCCAACCAGGAAGTCTGCACCTTCCTTATTATTATTATTGTTCCCTTGGGTTCCTAGTGGAACATAGGGCTTCAACTGCACGCCTCCACTTACTTCTGTCTTCTGCTGTACTTTTCACTTGCATCCATGTTAATCCATACTGTTTCAGTTCCTCATCACACGATCTCCTCCATGTCACCCTTGGACGTCCCACTCGAGTTTGAATAGCTCAGTGGTAACGTCTCTGACTGCAGCACTGGGTGACGCGGGTTCGAATCTCAGAGGGGTGGGACATGAGTTCCTTCAAGGTTGCAGATACACCTTGCTGACTGGTGAGTGCCACGACTGCTGACTAGCACGAAACCTAGGTCCAAGGCTTCCTGTGGTCGATTACCTTCAACCCTCTTATATCATCAAATGTCCATTTCTTTCAGGATTAAAGAAGTCAAGACACTATGGGAACGCTCGATAAATTATTTCACGACTAAATGCAAAGCCTATGCATAAGAGTGTATTTACTATTATGTGCGTCGGTGGCATAGCGGTTAGGACGCTCGCCGACCATGCACATGGTCCGGGGTTCGATCCCCGGCCGACGCATTCCTTAACATCGCCTAGATTATTAGGTCACTAGTATTCTAGCCGGTCCCAAGCCCGGATAAACAGGGAGGGTTGGGGCGTGGTGCTAGCAACTCCACCCCCAAAACTTAACCAAATTGCTACTAAAACTTCAACGCACAAATATATTCAAAATTCTACACCTTCTTGCGTGGCTTAAACTAACTGTTGTAGATTTCATTACCTGGTGCCATGTTTTCGTTTGACAGCCGCTAGCTCTTTTCCAGTCTGACCCTATGTCAGCTAACATCGCCCGTCGAGGAAGGCGATGGCTAGGCCAGCATACGTAACACATGTCCTAACCATCTCAGTTGATGTAATTTCACAGCCTCGTCGACTGATTTCCCCTCCTTACCTAGCACTCGACGCCTAACCTCAGTATTGCTCACCTTATTATACCACTTCACGCGGGAGATAGAACGCAGACACCTATGATCGAAGACAGCTAATCTTTTCATGTCTTCCACTCTCAATGGCCAGGTCTCACAGCCATAAAGGAGGACGGAGCGGACTGTTGAGCAGTACACACGCCCTTTGGTCGATAGCCGGATACCAAGTCTATGCCAAAGACGGCGTAAACTGGCATATGCGAAACTAGCCCTCTGTATTCGTGCTGAGATTTCGTCAGAGATCAACCCGTTGGGGCTGATGGTACTTCCCAAGTAAGTGAAGCGTTCAGCGTGCTCTACCACTTCACTTCCTATTTCTAATCTAGGAGTCGGTGTTGTCCAATCCTGTAACATCATCTTGCATTTGGCGGGAGCGAATCGTATGCCAAACATTCGTAGATTGCAGCTCAAGGTGTTCAGAAGACTCTGCATTTTGTCAGCGTCCTCGCCTAGAAGGACTATATCGTCTGCATATTCTAAGTCAACGAGATTATTCCCTGGTTGCAAGTCAATCCCTGAGTCGCTGAAGTGAGTTAAGTCCAAGCCCATTAGTACATCTACGATGAAGTTGAATAGAAATGGTGATAATGGGCATCCTTGACGGATGCCACTAGTCGTCACCACTTCAGATTACAACTCGCCGTAAGCCCTCACCTGGTTGCATGAGTACGAGTATAGTGCCTTAATCAGTGCAATGTATTTTGTCGGCATTCCCTTTACAGCCAAACATCGCCAGAAAACCTCTCGATCGACAAAATCGAATGCTGCCTTTAGGTTAAGAAATATAATGATTGTTAGACGCTGGTAAGTATGCCTATGTTCTAGAATCTGTCGGAGGGTGAAGATATGATCAATACACCCTCTTTCTGGCCTAACGCCTGCCTGGTTTTCTCGTGTTTGTGCCTCCCGAGCACCACTTAGTCGTCTAAGCATGACTATTGAGTCTACAACTTTAGATACCATATAAGTTAAGCTAATCTCCCTGTGATTATCACAGGAAGACTTATCTCCTTTCTTGTATATCGGGATAATCAATGACTTACAACAACCCGATGGGACTTCCTCTGATTCCCAGACGCTGTCTAGAGCCTCAGTTAATGCAGACGGTAAACTGTCTCCATCGTACTTAAAAACCTCTGGAGTCATTTCATCAGGTCCCGCTGCTTTGCCTTGCTTCAGATTAGTGACAGCTTTAGTAACCTCAGTTAAGGAAGGAGGACGTGTGTCTATATCCCGTTCAGGGAGGTGTTGGATGTTCGGCAGGTTAAATGTGGCTGTAGGCCAATTAAACTTCTCCTCATGGTGTTCTTTCCAGAGTTCCAGTCGTCTATCCTGGGAGCTAATTATGGTGTAATTTTTCTCAGAGATTGTTTCACTTATCATTTGCCTTTTACCACCTGTTTCCCTGATAAGCCTAAAAAGTTGTCTGGTGTTACCAATCGCCGATGCCTTTTCCACCTCTTTCACTTTTGTCGCCCACCACTGTTCACGGTCGTTGCGAAGACTTTTTGTTAGTCTTCGTTTAAGTACCTTTCGCTCCTCATCATAATCGGAGCGCGCTGGAATCAGTCTTCTTGCATCAATCAGTTCGGACGAGGCGGTAGAGATCCAATGGCTTTTATTAACTTTAGGTTTTAGCTTATTGACAGCTTTCACGGCTGTGTTCACAGCTAACTGTATGTTGTGCCAGGCTACCTCAGGGGAAGTCCTGCTGTCGACCTCAGAAACTAGTTTCGCTATTTCTTCCTTAAATAAGGACTCAGTGTCACGATCTAGTTGGGGACGTAACTGTTTCGTTGCCATCAATTTCTTATGTCCATTTAGTCGTAAGCATAAACGTGCGCGAACCAGAGCGTGATCAGAGTCTACGCACGTGTTCCAGAAGGAGCGGCAGTCTTCTACTGACCCTCGCCAACGATACCCTATGGCTATGTGGTCTATCTGAGTCCAGCGTTGATTTGGTGATGGAGGTTGCCAGGTTACACAATGTCTCTCTTTGTGCCTAAAGTTAGTGCTGACTAGGAACAGATGATTATCTGAACAAAACTGTAGAAGACGATCACCGTTATCGGTACGTCGGCAGGGAACTCCATACGTACCACCTACATACTTCTCAGTCTGGTACAACTTCCCTACTTGGGCATTGAAGTCGCCTGCTAAAACAACTATATCTGAAAGTTTTGGTTTTTGTGGCCAATAAGAGAGTTTCAGGTAGAAGTCATCCTTTAGTTCATCCCAACTGCAGTCTGTTGGGGCGTAAGCGGAGACTACGAAAAGGCAACGACGGGTAGCACTGTTTTCCTTCTTTTGACGGACCCATTCAGACTTAACGCACACATACGACTATCTACTGGGATCCAGTCAAGAAGTGATTTTTCCGCCCTAACACTCAGTGCTATCCCTAGACCTGCGAGTCCTCGTGAGCTAGCTGATGGGTCTCCCGATACCCTTAAAGTGAATTTTGCAGATTCACCTTGTTGATCGGGTGAGGTCAAGTGAATGACCACAAACGGGTCTTGTATGCGTGTCTACGAAACACAACATACATCCATGGCTGACAAGTGAGTGCCAGCTAACATGAAACCTAGGTCCAAGGCTTCCTGTGGCCGACTGCCTCCAACCATCTGACATCAAAGATCAATACTGCTGATAACGATTACTTATATATATATATACATATAATCGTAGAGTCAGATATAGAAGCTTTGAATGGAATATTCTTTGTCTGATCTTTCTGTTTGTTTGGTGACTAAGTTTTCTGGACTGAATCAGCTAGTTAAGTCTGTTGATCAATAAACAGCTAAATAATTAATCAAGTGAACAATTCTTCGCTTATATTTCCTAGTAGCGGTAATAAAATTTATCTAGAAATATTCGAGATATTTTGCCTAGCTTTTACCTGTATTTATGAAACAGTTGTTATTTGGATAGTGTTATTAGAAAACGGAGGTTATCTGAAAAATGTGATGTATTTCCGTTGTACATTTCGAACAATCTGATCCTCACACATTTACTTGTCAAGTCAGCATGTATGAAAAAATAAAGGGCAATTAAAGTAAACAAAGTGAAAAAAAGGATTTAAGAATAATAAGAATAATTAACACCACGTTTGGTAATCCAATCAAATAAGGATTACCAAGGTGGGTTAAGAGTAATAATAAACTGTTTTTCAACACACATTGGGGGAAGGGCTTAAGTTTATGAATACCTATAGCCTCAGAGCATTTCAATAAGTGCCCTTTACCATTTTTATAGATGACCTTAAAAGTTGTATTGACATCAGTCTTATGGTTCATCTTGACTAGATGTTTGGCTATAGACGAAGTTGGTAGTCTGCCACCTGCGTCTATTGATTTTCCACAATTCCTTTGTCTTTCTGACCATTTTGGGATATGCTCTCCCACCCTCACATGCAAAGGACGATTACTCATCCCTATGTGGACACACATAAAACCTACGTCAATACAAAAATTCATCTAAGTGGCTGTATATCATTTCACTTCGGGGACCATTTACCATTCTGATACATTTCTCTAGATGGGCCCAGAATCATTCAATAGAGTTTGTATGGGTTCCACTTATAGGATCCACTAATTCAGAAGGATGTTTAACTTTATGATGAACACAGCCTAGTGTTTGTAGTTGCGAATAACCTTTCCACTCCTCTGTGTGAATGGTAGTGCCTCAGAGGACTAGTCATTGTATTATTGGTGTTAAAACCTCGGTACTTATGTTTGGGATGAGTTCTACTAACCGTTTTCGGTCCCAGCAGAAAGCACATTTTTCGTTTGATGAGTACTGTTTAGTCAGTATGCACGAAGACATCAATTCCTCTAAGTATAGAAGTAATTCCATTGATATTTTGTAACGCAATATTCCGACAGTGCTGATACTACTGAAATGTTGACATTTTAGTAACCTGTTTCTGCAGCTGTAGCAGCTACTGTTCGATTCAGTAGCGATTTGTGGCAGATATGCAATATTTAGCTAAGGGAGAGTCTCGATTTGGACAAGAAAGTATCTAAAAAATCACCATGATGTACGACCTACCAACTCTCACAGATATCCTGATATATCAGTGATTGCGTCTGAATGCATAACCATCAATAGCCTGGCAGTACCTCTGAAGAACTCTTCAGAACTCTATTCCTCCACCCTATCAACCCTTTTTCCGTACAGAAGTCAAATACGAAATATGTGTGTGAAACTTGCAACGAAGATTATGAGCAGCATCTGATTGGTTGTTTCAAGGTCAACTGACTTTTGTGTCTATTCTTTACTCCCGCTATGTAGAATCTGAAGTCAGTCTATCAGTGAGATTCACTTTGATCTCCCGATATGTTAAATGCAAAACAGAGAATAATATCCACCAATAGCAGTAGAAAGCCTCAAATAACTTTCTTTTTTTATTACAGCTTGATTCCACATCGTATATTTTGGTACAGGTATGGAATTCTCAGCATGTGAAATCGGTAGCCCAAATTTGCAGGCCGACCATAGATATCAGGTGTGAGTCGGCAGGAGATTGAACCCCAGACCATGTGCATGGTCGGCGAGAATCCTAACCACTGTGCCACCGACGCATAGTTCCATTTAAAATCAACTGAGTCTGCAGTAAGTACTATCTCACCAACAGTATATAAAAAGTTAGTATTAGTAATAATCTCTCTCCCTCTCTAGGTATAATACATTCTGAATTGATTTTAAGTCATTTATGATTGGACAAACTGCATTAAATCTTATGTTTAACCTTGTTTGTGATTTGACATTTATATATAGCCAATAAATGTACGCATTTCTGTGTATCTAGATAAGAAGTTGATAGACACAATCACAGTTGCATGTAAAATTGGCTGCTGAAAGGCGTCTTTCCGTCTTTACACATCAAGGTAACCGATTCATATTTTGTTCTGATGTTAGTGAAAGTAAACATTTCCAGTTTTGAATTTGATAGTTGAACTAATATGTGCCTAACAATAGTGATGATAGTTTTGACTTTATATTTCCTTTCATGTAACGATAATTAGTAGCTTAGTTTAGTATGCAAAATACTGATATTCATAGCTAAAGCTTTCCATTATAACGAGTGTATAAAAAGGTTAGTTAAACAGCAGTGTGTACTATGTGAAAAGGTAATTATAGTCATAATAAGAAATCACTCTTATTGTAGAATTAAAAATAGGTGGGTA
>OX235272.1:58991404-59070718 GCA_944472155.2 Trichobilharzia szidati
CACTGCTTCCATCCGCCTACGTCTATAGCTTGTAGTAGCTCGTCATGGATTCTAGGTCCTGTACAGGTATCCCAGTTTACTCCAGGTAGGTTGAAATCGCCACAAACTACTTTGTAGTCAAAGTCCAGCGTAGCTGCATGCTCTAGTATTTCTCCAATAGCTATATCAGTCATTTCAGGGCTATTAGGGGGTCTGTATAAACATCCCACGAGAATTTTATTTTCGTTTGTGTGGATGCTTATCCACTTAGATTCAGGGAGTTTGTCAGTAGTTGGGTTATTGAAAGTATTGGAGTTAGTGGATTAGAGGCATATATTAAGCAGCCGCCTCCTCTTTTGTCAACTCTATCGTTCCTATAGATGTCGTAGTTGTCTATTACTAGCTTTGAGTCAGGTATATCAGTAGTAAGCCAGGTTTCAGTCACCATTATTAGTGTTGGCCGTTCTATGTATGCCAGGCAGCGAAGCGATGTTATTTTGTTAAGGAGAGATCTAGCATTCAGGAGCATAATCGTTAGTAAACCAGAGTTATTGGAGGAGAGGTTAACATGGTTACTTGTTTCTATCCCTACGTTATGTTTGGAGGGGCTCTGAGGTGAGACAGAGTCAGTGTGTGTACTATTTCCTGGATGAATTGCGCAGCGAGTGGGGCTATTGTTTGCTGCATCCGAAAATAATCCTGTTGCATGTTTTGACTTTTAGCATCCATGGGTGGGCATCTGCGTTCATTTACTGGTGATATATAGTTTGCTTGACCTAGGTACCCTTTGTTAAGATAACCTTGGTAGTTGTACCTCATGGGTCTTTCATAGTCGTATGCATATTGGCTCACATCAAATGTGTGAGTGAAGTTATTGAGAGGGTCATGTGTCGATCTATACTCATTATGTTGCTGAGGAAGGGGAAGCGCCAGTTAGTAATTGGTTATTATTGCAACCTTGATGATCCGAATCTCATTCAGGTAGTGGATGTGAATAGACAAGTTGTGGAGAAGGCAGTTAAAGCGTTAGAGAGTTCTGGACATAAAGTTGTAAAGTTCACCGTCCCTCATCCTTATGAGGCCTTCGTTCTTGGTCTACGTGCTTTGTTTGCAGTTGGCGGTTGTGAACTACGAAAGCAGTTACAAGGCGAACCTCTGAGTCCACAGCTTAAATTTCTAAATCTTATCCTCGCATTTCCAGACTTTCTAAAACTTATCATGGGATTCCTATTCCGATTGTTTGTTGGAAGACCAGTTGATGTATCAAGTGCATTTCGGAAACTGAAAGATGGTCAGGCAGCACTTGACTTAATTAATGAAATCAATAGCTATCGACGTGAATTCGCCAAAGCTTGGAGTGAAGCAGGCCCACTGGATGCACTGATATGCCCAGTGTCTTCATACCCTGCCCCTCCCGAAAATACTTCAGCTTTGTACATTTCACCATCAATTGTGTATACATTTTTGTATAATATTTTGGATTATCCTGCTGGAGCAGTTCCGGCGGGCTTTGTCAGTAGAGAGGATGTTCGAGATGCACTAGTGAAATCTGAATCCCTTGTCACTGCTGGTGATACCTACATGTCTAAGGTGCACAGACTTTTAGATGGGGGAGAGAATATGCCACTTTCTATCCAAGTAGTTGGCAAACCATTTCATGAAGAGACTGTTCTTCGAGTAATGCGTGAGATAGAGGGGATTTTTTCTCCCTAGGAACTAACACAAATTAAACAATATTTTCCTTTTCGTTTGTGTATGTGAAGTTTGTTTTGATACTGCAGATTATGTTTTTACAGAGTTTGGCTTGTATTCTACATTGGATTAATTGTGATAAAATGGTGGTATAATATCATGACTTGGAATTATTTATCTGTTTTTTAATCAGAATATCCAACTATTTTTTTTAATTTGGGTGATCCCTGTTACAATTTCAGTTTTGTCTTGTGTGGCTGAGAGCAGTTTATTGAGTCAACTTTTGGCCTAATTATGTACTTTTAAAAACGCCATGTTAATAATAATAATAATGATAATAGTCAATTAGCATTCTTCGTGTTATTGATTCATGTTGAATTGTCATACATATCAATAGCAAGTACAAAATCTTTTCAGTAAACTGCAAATGATTAGAACTACCATGTAGGCTGAGAAGTGAGTAGTGTGGACAGACATTCTGAGACAGTAATGGTTACAGAGTTTAGCTTGTATGCTACATTGGTTAGATCTAACTTCTGCCAATTCATGAATGACATAGCTCGACCACTTCGCAGCTTTTTTGTCTTAGCTTCTCTTCAATTAAAATATAAAATTTATGTGCGTCGGTGACACAGTGGTTAGGACTCTCACCGACCATGCACATGGTCCGGGGTTCGATCCTCTGCCGGCGGACACCCAATATCTATGGTCGGCCTGCAAAATTTGGGCTACCGATATCCATGCTGAAAACTCCATACATGTACTGAAAATACGGTGTGGCATCAAGCTGTAATCGAAAGAAAAAATGAAAAAATAAATAAACAGAGTGATGTTCCAGAATGTGGGAGATTAATTGAATATGTATCTTTGCAAATAAAACATATTTTCGGTTTAACTCTCGATAAAATTGGTTAAGAAGTCACCTATTGCACAGGAAATCTAAATTTAAGGTGTAGAGAAAATTGTAAAGTATAACGCATTCAGAAATACACACTGCTTTGTGTAAAATCAATATGTCCTTTTAGAAGCAGTTAAAGAATCATGAAACCTACTGGTTGAAGTGATTCTTGACGGCAAATTAGGAGGCTGAATTGTAAAATGAATGTCGTGTTTTACAGAATTACCATTTTCATTTAGACAGGTATGAAATTAAAACAACCGGGTTGTGGATAATTGTATTAAACCAAAAGTGGACAACATGATAGTAAAACCTATAGGTTAGCATTATACATTGCAAATGAATTTTGTCAGCCTAGGGATTATAGTCTCCCATTGTATTTCCTTCATGAATGCATATATTAATGATACATTGCATTTACCTATTTCATTACACTTTAATGATTCACCTTTGCACCTTTACTTTTCTAAAACAGCTTACTACCCCTTGTAAACGTTGTACTTACCTCAATATTGGTTGGTTATCGTATGCCTACAACTACGGGTTGACAACGAAACGAAGTCGATTTTCCTGCGCAACCTGGAGGACTGATGTTTAATTCAATAATGATACGACATGGGACAGACAAAGAGTGTATTTATACATATATCAAATATTTAGCTGTTCAAACATTACTAACTTGTAGACAATCTACTATTTGACATTGTATCATACTTGATCGTGCCTGTAAAAATGGCATGCATTTTCATGTAAATTTATGTTTATATGAAAATATAAAATAATTATTATTATAGAAGAATATCTATCCAAATGGTATTTTTGAAGTTCGGGAAATTCCGGATTGTAACTAGCTTCCTTATAGGACATCCGTTAAATGTAACAGTCGTCTATATATTATTTGGCTGTGTTTCGCCAGCTTCTGAACTAGACTCATCCCTGGAACTACGCTCCCAGAAATATCATACATGAGAAATTTGTGCAACGATAAACTGGAAACTTCAAAGCCACAACTTATATCACACAAGTGAAAACAACGAAGTCGATTTTGTATACACAACGTTTAAAACGGTACTAGAGACTCAGAATATCTTCAGTATTTGTGGTGTTATTCATTAGGATTTAACTTATAGGACAATTGGCTTTTTGAACGATTGTATATCCGTGTAGGAAGTTCTGAATATCTTGTGGGCCATATTATATTTCAAAAGGCTATTTTCTGGTGTGGGAGATTAACTGTAGTACACTTTCCTCTTCATGTCTAATCAGGAAAACCTAGAAATGAATCACTTATGATTTCTGAACCATTGTCATGAGTCTCGGGGACTTCCAACGTAGATGACCAGACATTGGAGCAAACTACACTAGGCATATTATTATCAATACATCCGGAATTATGATGATATTTGGATGAAGAATATACGACTGTTAATTTGTCAGAATGAACGTCATGATATGGAGAGTCATAAACAACGAAATACACTCGTCTCATGGCATCGCTTGAATAGTTCAATGATTTTTAGACATATCACGAAGTCTGCAACTTCTGTTTCTTCACTTTTAATTTAGAATCTTTAAATACCTGTTCAGTTTGAAACTTTTCACTTCCGCGTGACCAGATTTGGACAATTTCTTTTTATCTATGTGGATCAGACCGACCGTTAATGTCTTCATGAATGTGTGGCATGTTTTCGTCTAATGTCTCCTAACAATTTTCTGTCCTAATCATACATCAGCTAACATTGACTTCCAACGGAGAGAATAGTTTGCGATGAGTATCTCGAGGTCTGACAACTTCAAACGATAGAACTTCACAAGGCCCCTACTTACTTAATACTCTGCACCTAATCTTCCTGTTGTAGTGTGTGCTACTTGCAAGATTTCTGAGTAGTTTACAGATACAAACACAAATATGTATGTCATCTGAAAGAATAACGAATGGGGGAGAGATGGACCTAATGGCGAAGAGAATAAATGAATGATACTTGTGAAACAAATGGAAAACATGAACGCAAGACGAAGAAAAAGAAAAATACGGAATACGAAAGTAGTACAATACCGAAAATATGTGCGAATTGTGATTCTAACATTTCGTATAACTATTTTGCCTAAATGTGTTTATCGAGTTGGTGACAAGAAATACAGCTGACACGCATTCTTTTGTTCTGGAGTTCCACTGCTACGAAGTATATTGTACCCTCCGGCATGACTAACTGAACTTTATTGAATTTTCGTTTAAACAACATAATGAGGTGTAGGTTACTTGAACATTGCCCTCGGAAAGCTATGAATCAGTATTTGAAGATTTGTTGTGACCTGGTTAAAAGTGGCTTACAAATAGCGGATATGTATTCACTGGATGACATTCTTCAGATGTTTGTCAGTTTTAATAATCCTGCTGTAAATATTCTTCATCCTATACATCTTAGTTTCATTACATTCCTCCACCCAACATTTGTGTGGTATTCCTGAAATCTCTAACCTACCACACCATAAGAATAAGGTGGTGTCTTCTATAGACAGAATGGTAAAGCCTGGTTTTCTATCGATTTTGTGCTCTATATCCACTAGATGTGTCATTATGAAACTTCTGATTGACCTAACTATTCCTTTTTCTAACATGTTGGAAAATTCTCGAAATGGCAACGATGGGTCTCCCAAGTCTTCCTGCCTACGTCAATACCATTAAAAGAGCAGCCAAATTTATACAAATACTCAGTAGATTATCCTTCACCTGTATTGGAATTGTACGAGTGGTGAATATTAAAAATAGTGATGAGCACCACAATGTAACAGAAATTCAGTATTGACCATTCTAATAATTCGAGATACCACCTTATTTCCCTAACTCCATCAACAACACCATTAGTAAACTCAGTTGCCTAACGCCGAATTCTTTCCACACATGAGCACAGCTGACCGAGCTTCCATTAAAACTTTGTGTTCGGAAAAGTTCAGTCAAGCCTCTCTTGGCATTCAACACACACCGTGAATAGATTTCTTTCGCGGTAACACCTGACAATTGCTAACACAATCTTTATTTGTGATGTTATTTTTATTATCATTATCACAGTGACATATAAGTGCATTTGTTAATCCTGGTTTCATAATTTATTTGAAGAGAAGCTTAGACCATTCAGCACCCTGTTCTATTTCTAGGCAATTCAAGAAAGAGCTCAACACCAAGCGCGTTTGCTTACCAGCACTATATCAGCCCTCTTAATCCAGATTCAGCAACAGTGATCCATTTTGAGAACGACTGGCTTCATTTCTCTACATAAAGGGTTAATTCCAAGTAGATGAAATATTCATTTACTGTAAAAATCCTTCTTGACGCGTAGGTTAGAACCAGTTTGGGATTGCGGTAAGTCTCTTAAACCTTTGCAAGTTCATTCCTAACATCATCATATGGGATAACTTTGCCGAATCTCTCACCCACTAAATCCATCGTTTCATGGACATCAGTGTACCTTTCAACAAACGGCTGCACAACTCTCATTTCCTGTGGTAATAGCCAACGTCTAGATACATCGGTAGACATGAAACTTGCTGTGCATGGATGGTTATGCGCAGTTTTGTAGGTGACTGTCTTGCATCCTTCGGATATATGCCGTACTCTAAATGTTGACTGATATCAAATACTACTGGACCTTAGAAACTTTAAAATTTACATGCACGGCCAATTAACGATTTGTTCCTCAAGCCAGAACCTCTAGGAGAACGTTTACATCCAAAAGTGCATTCAGACCTCACATACTCATATTCCATAGGGCCGGATGAGTCTTTTTACTTGAAGCAGCCCGGTAGGGTGTATTTGATTCCTTCCAAAGAAGTGATGAACTAGTTAGTTATTACCTCCATCAATTCATCAAAAGCTTGCTTAGATTGCACCCACATATATACCTGTTACATAAGACAGCATATATGAAACATGTGAAGTAGAGGCAGCAGGAGTATTTTGTAACATCACGTAACGGTTTCAGTAATGCCTTATGATCACAAAAAATGGTTTTAATCAGTTGAATAGTAGTATATACTTCAATGCTTAAATACCACTGTCGTGACTTAGTAAATTGTAGTTGAATTGTATTCACCTAGTAAACAAAAATGAGTACATATCTAATTTTGAGACTTAAAGTAAATGAATAAAAATTACTATTGAGTTATATTCACCTAGGGAAAATCCTTATACACTTCAATATACTTCCAAATTCACTAAAGCATCCGATAATAATGTGACTCATCACATTGCGTCCACACCCCAAAAAAATTCATATCCTATTGTAATATGATAAATCTTTATTACTACTGTCTATCTGTCTGTAATTATCCGCGTAAAAATAAAAAAGCTTTCTGCTTTGACAAGTATCTTAGACCTAATTGGAGGCGAACTAGGCAACGAAAGGCGGTATATCCAGCTTCAAGGTCATGATGTATTATTGCTTCCATTGGTCATGTGTTTTCGTGAATTCGTTTTCCATTGGAATTTAAAGGATTTTTTAGACTTTTTGCGCATTATAACGTTTTGAGGTCAGTTTCTATCATTGTATATTAACAGAGGTATATGCAACAATTCTCCTTGAGTACTGGGTTACTCTCCCGTTCAAAAATATTGCTATATAGCAATCATCAGAGTACACTTTTATATTAATGGAAGTTTCTCTTCAGCCTGGATTGAAACATTTAAGCCTAATGTGTTTCTATCAGTTGATATTAATTCACAGCTAGCATTTTCTTCGGGCGTACCGTAGAAAGTAGGACAGTGATCTGCAATCTACCTCGAAGATTCTTATGTGTGCCCGAAGCCTGTCCCAAACGTTCTGCGATGTCTCCGAAGTCTGCCTCAAAATTCAGCAATGCACTCGAAGCCAATAATAGCTGGGAAGTAACACATTCCAAGCTTATTATAATGTTGAATTAAATCTCACAAATTCTGAACTAACCCTAACATTCTATCATGAGTAAATTCTGAAGTTGTTCTGTAGTGGTTTGATACGCACAAACTAGAACGCAGTGCTGACTTACAGCATGACTGGCACTAATTCATCACCGTGTGCTTTTTCTAGTCATTTTCGGAAGTATGCTGATCTGTAGATCAGAACCTACTGGGTTTGCTGTCAGCGTTCTTTCAGCCCTCTCAGTGCAGATTCAGCACTGACTAGCATTACTTAAGAGCCGAAAGACTGCTGCTAATTACCCTTATCTGTATCCTATGCTGACGCAATTCATTTAGTTTGCAGGAAGAAATCAATTTTTCTTATTTGGAGAGTTTTATATTGTAATATTATAGTACAATGTGACTGCAAATCCGTCAAGCGATATCCACTGGTAGCGTCCTGTAAATAAGCAAAATATAAGATTAGTTGAGGGAAAATTCTGTTGATTGCATTTTCAGCATTTACCTTGAGAAAGGTGTACTTACATAACTGCTATTGTTTTCTACCTTTGTTTCTTTTTCTTTTTCTTAAGAATAAAAATCAATGTTGTGATTACCACATGTTGATTAAACCACAGCTTTTAAAATGAGTAGACGTTTTGTAATATTACCTGGCTTCTTTTCTTCAGATTATGGCTTTGGACGCGATCTTTCAAATTATGAAAGTATAATTTCCTAGCTTTGTCCAGAATGTTGCCAACCTTTCTCGACGAGTTAGTTAGCCGGAGAACTGCGCCATATATACAGCTACAGAAATAAATGCTTCATTAATAGACCTTAAATTTCATGATTTTATGGAAGACATAGAGCACAATGGTGGACTTAGTCATTGTCCCATGCAGTTTAAGCTTCAAGCCCAGTTCAGGTTTAAGAACAGTGTGCATCATGACATTAAGGGATAACGTTGGATCACTCTGAAGGTAGCCAACATTTTAGTGGTCTACAAAAAATGAGAATGAAACACGCAAACTCACAAATATCCCGTTGCACTTTTCGTCTCTTAAAGATGCTTCCAGCATCTCTAAGTGATCTTCATTCTCAGTCGGAAATTCCAGTGTGTAGTCATTGCTGGCTGAAAGTTGAGTTTGCCATCGAGATTTGCTGATAACACTGATAATGTTTAAAATTTTCGTAGTCAAGTTAACGAGTTCCATTGGCTCATTTTTAAATAAGTAATTATTTTCAAGTACCTAAGGGGTACTTTCTTAATATTCAAGGAATCAGTGGCCGCTTTGTTAGATGGCAATCTAAAGCAAGAATAGAAAAGGTAATAATTATACCTTCTGGTTAAATACACTTGTCGTCCTTTCATCAACAGGAGATGAAGAATGGAAGTTCCGAGCATTCAGATTACTGAAATTAAATGGCATTTATTTAGGTTAATACCTAGGAATTGGAGCCCCGAAGTTATCGAATATATTATAATCTGGATATTGTGGTTTGATGAAACCAACACCGCTGGCAGCTGCATCAATATCCACAGAGTTGAATAAAAATCCCTGTCATTTTTCTTTGCATCTCTTAAAAATGTGTAAGATGGGAAACGGCATCTACCTTTTCGGTCTCTTACTAGGCATTGGCAAGGTGTCGTCGTTCGTGTCTACCTTTTTAGTGCTTTGACCACAGCTTCTCACAAGCTCTAAAGACTTTTGGCAATTCGCATACGTATCTAGAAAGGTGACAATAGAAGCACTCCAACTTAACAAATTCCTGAAGTTGACAGAATTCAAATAATGACCATCCAGCCCCAGCATACACAGGCTCTAAATGGTTTGCAGTGCTTGTCCACTGGACTTGGAGTGGTATTTTCCAGTACTAACAACACTAGTTAAGCATGCAGTGCTTTCTTCTAACACTCAAGGCATTATTACAGCTGCAAATCCTATTCTCAAGATTTTGTCTTGTTAATTAAGCACCCAGTGCTTTTTTTAAGAACGACCGGGACTGCTTCGGTACATAGTGGGTTCACTTTGGATAGATGAAGTATTCATCTATCGTAAGAAGGCGATGTCGGTGCACAGGTTAGAACTAGTTAAGGATTATTGTAAGCTTGGGATTGGCGAAGTTAAAGTATCATAGCCAAAGCCAAGGTCTTTCACAAGTTGACCTCCAAGAACCAGTCAGATACAGGGAATGCTATGAAAGGCCATTCCAATTCAAATCATCCCTTCTTTTATCCCAGTATTTCACTTATTCTCTAGGTATATTTTCTGTAAATCTATACTGTCAGGCAGGTTTATGACTTTTTAGATTAAGGTTTAGAGTGTAGGGTTAAAGTTAGGATTATGGTTAGAGTTAGGAGTGGGTTTAAGAACAGTGTCAGCAATATCAATAGATCTCAAAGTACAATTACCTACAGTCACCTGGATGAATGCATCTATTGCGCATGGTATAATTTGCCGACAGATCATCTGTGTAGTAATTAGGAGATATTCCTACAACATATAAGCGACAACAATGTAGTACAGTATCATGTTTGCAAGGTTTTTTAGTGCAATCCTCAACAATTATACGACTTTATTGCGTCTGAATTCTGATTGTTTGTAAAAGATCTCTATGGTTTCGGCTGTGATAGTTTAACTTTGCCGTTTCCTCACAGCCCTGAAAATACTATGCTCTAAGGAGGAGGCTATTTGCTGTCTCTGTAGCTACAGATCACACACACCTCTTATAGGTTGTTCAAGTGTAAGGTTACTATGCCTGTTATTCTTTAACCTTGTCGAGCTGCTAAGATTTTTACCTCTGTCATAATAGAGCAAAAAGTAAAGTGGTGGTAAGTGAAACGCTAAAGTCAGCACTCATCGTTGGTCTTGACTTTCGTCTATTATTCCTAAGTAGTTGTTATTATTTCCGAAATAGGTAGAGGAAATTATGCCCAATTGATTATGGTGTTTACCGCATCTCTCCTTTGAAATTTAAAAGTGGCTTATAAGAAATAACTTCAACACTTATCTCAAAACACCTCAGTTGTCAAAGTCTACTTATCTCACATTAATCATATGAATGACAGATGCCACCGAAACATTAGTTTTAATTCCTTCTACCGTCGTGTTATTCATTTCCATTATCCTGCCAACATAACTTTTACGAAATAATGCCAACTGAATGGGATGAATATTAATATTTCTCAATAAATATAAATATATAATAAACAAAATTTACTGTGTGTGGGTTATCACTTAGCAATAGAGACTGGCTAGGCCATACGGTAGCCAACTCTGTGAAAAATGATTGATTCATCACTTGTTCAATTGATTGAAAGTATTCGTTGATTGCAGAGTCCACAGACTCACCGAACTTGCTGCTTTGAATTGCTAAAGTTCCAACTCACTTATTTAAAATAATTTTCAAATTCCTCAGGTTAAATTTCAGCCCTCACCAATATACTTCTAGCAAAGAAACATTTGTGTATGTCTTATTAATAGAATCGTTTCTGCATACAAACCTTCCACAATAAAGAGACTTTCCACAAAAATTCTATGTTAATTCTCATATTGCTTTATTTTCTTATAGATTATGGATATTTTCAAAAGCTATACTTTAAAAATATCAAAGGAGTTAACAGCTTTACTCACAAAACATCCAATGAGGAATGTAATTCTGGCTATAAGTTTGTGCTTGTTATCTTGGAAGTTAGTTGTCAAACTTCGAACACACCACAATCAGAAACGGTTAACAGTTAAGCGAAGACAAGTCGAACAAAATGTCGAAAAAATTAGACAAAGTCTGTCGAATTTGCCAACGTCAGTCACACACACAATTTGTAACGAAAGCTTGTCATATTTATCTGAGCAGATCAAGTTGGGAAGTTTAGAACCTGCTGATGTACTACATGCTTTTCAGCTCAAAGCGTTGGAGTTGTACGATAACGGAAATTCAGGTATTTGTGAATTCATTTTGGAGGCAGAAGAGAATGCTGTTAACATGATATCGTCATCGGACATCGATAAAGAATCACAGCTGTATGGGATTCCTATCAGCATGAAAGAGATTTTTACGTTGAGTGGTTATGATAGTACTTTGGGTGTTATTAAACGCTGTAGCAAACCTATGAGCGATGACTGTGTTCTCGTGAAAGTACTCAAGAGTGTTGGTTCAATCCCCTTCGTAAATACTGTGACCAGTCAGCTATGTCTCACATTGGATAGCTTTCACTGTGTTTATCGTGAGGCAAAACATCCAATGAATTCGTCGAGAATGCCTGGTGGGAGTTCAACGGGGGAAGCTGTACTATTGGCGTTGAATGGTTCTCCAGTTGGTATTGGTAGTGATATTGCTGGTAGCATCCGTATCCCGTGCGCATTTTGCGGTTTAGCTGGTTTAAAACCAACATTTGGAAGACTGAGTGTATTGGGCATACCAATAATCACGAAACGGTCTGTGTTTCACATAGGCGCTTGTCCAGGACCCATGGGTAGGAAGGTGGAAGACTTGGCTCGTGTAATGCGCGCATTGTTGTGCCCTACGATGTTTGATCTGGACCCTTATGTTATACCGATGCGTTTCAATGAGGATTTATATGAAGGGAAGGGGAAGCACCAGTTAGTAATTGGTTATTATTGCAACCTTGATGATCCGAATCTCATTCAGGTGGTAGATGTGAATAGACAAGTTGTGGAGAAGGCAGTTAAAGCGTTAGAGAGTTCTGGACATAAAGTTGTAAAGTTCACCGTCCCTCATCCTTATGAGGCTTTCGTTCTTGGTCTACGTGCTTTGTTTGCAGTTGGCGGTTGTGAACTACGAAAGCAGTTACAAGGCGAACCTCTGAGTCCACAGCTTAAATTTCTAAATCTTATCCTCGCATTTCCAGACTTTCTAAAACTTATCATGGGATTCCTATTCCGATTGTTTGTTGGAAGACCAGTTGATGTATCAAGTGCATTTCGGAAACTGAAAGATGGTCAGGCAGCACTTGACTTAATTAATGAAATCAATAGCTATCGACATGAATTCGCCAAAGCTTGGAGTGAAGCAGGCCCACTGGATGCACTGATATGCCCAGTGTCTTCATACCCTGCCCCTCCCGAAAATACTTCAGCTTTGTACATTTCACCATCAATTGTGTATACATTTTTGTATAATATTTTGGATTATCCTGCTGGAGCAGTTCCGGCGGGTTTTGTCAGTAGAGAGGATGTTCGAGATGCACTAGTGAAATCTGAATCCCTTGTCACTGCTGGTGATACCTACATGTCTAAAGTGCACAGACTTTTAGATGGAGGAGAGAATATGCCACTTTCCATCCAAGTAGTTGGCAAACCATTTCATGAAGAGACTGTTCTTCGAGTAATGCGTGAGATAGAAGGGATTTTTTCTCCCTAGGAACTAACACAAATTAAACAATATTTTCCTTTTCGTTTGTGTATGTGAAGTTTGTTTTGATACTGCAGATTATGTTTTTACAGCGTTTGGCTTGTATTCTACATTGGATTAATTGTGATAAAATGGTGGTATAATATCATGACTTGGAATTATTTATCTGTTTTTTAATCAGAATATCCAACTATTTTTTTAATTTGGGTGATCCCTGTTACAATTTCAGTTTTGTCTTGTGTTGCTGAGAGCAGTTTATTGAGTCAACTTTTGGCCTAATTATGTACTTTTAAAAACGCCATGTTAATAATAATAATAATGATAATAGTCAATTAGCATTCTTCGTGTTATTGATTCATGTTGAATTGTCATACATATCAATAGCAAGTACAAAATCTTTTCAGTAAACTGCAAATGATTAGAACTACCATGTAGGCTGAGAAGTGAGTAGTGTGGACAGACATTCTGAGACAGTAATGGTTAGTAGTTGTAAAGAAATCCTGTAGATCTGGCTGCAGAATAAATTTCCCGGAGTAGTACCTTTGAATAAATGAATATGAGCTATCAGAACATAGTTAGAAATGATGGTTAGGTCAGTGAAAATACTAAGCACATACACGTGCACATAGTGTGATCCGATTGTGCTACAGTTTTCGCGATTTACCTTCTGTGGCGACCATGTGGTGATCATCGATTCGTGAATAATTCTACTGTTCCAGACCGTTATCCTATGCTCCACTTGTGTGACTTCTCTCTGACATTGCATGGTAAAATTATTTTCTCCAAAGTGGATTTAGTCAGAGCTTATCATCAGATACCAGTCACTCCAGACCACATTGAGAAGACAGCCATTATAACACCTTTTGGCTGGTTTGAATTTCTACAAATGCTGTTCGTTCTGAAAAGTGCTACACAGTTCTTTCAACGCTTCATGGACCAATTCACACGGGGCCTGAATTTTGTGTTTGTTTAAATAGATGACTTCTTAATTGTCAGCACGTCGGTAGGAGAACACATAGATCACCTCAGCACCTTGTTTCAGCCTTTCGAACAGTGTGGTGTTGCTATAAATCCCAAGAAGTGCATTTTACCTGCCTCTTCTATACAATTTCTGGGGCACTACATAACTACAGGCAGTATCCAGACTATGGAGGAGAACAAAGAGACTATTAGAAACTTCCCCGAACCAGACTCGTTGAAGAAAGTTCGGCATTTTATCAGAATGTTTAGTTTCTATTGATGCTTTATTCCTTCATGTGCCTCCATCGTACAACCCTTAACTGATCTCCTTCAAAGTGATCCCAAAATGTTCCAGTGGTCAGCACAAGCACACAACCCTTTCTGTAACGCCAAAGACGTTTTGTCTAAAGTCACCATGCTTTCCCGCATCAACCCCAAAGTATCTCTTATCCTGTGCACAGATGCTTCGTAAGTATCACAAGGGAGCAGTACTACGACAGCAGATAAATGACGAAGTGACTCTAATTGCATTGTTTTCTAAAATGTTAGAACTAGCTCAGACTAGTTACAACACTTTTGGAAGAGGATCGTTGGCCATCTATCTAGCGGTCAAGCATTTCAGTAACTTACTACAAGGTTGACATTTCGCCATTTTTACTGACCACAAGTCACTTTTTTACGCTTTCACTATGGCGCTAAATAAACACTCTCCAAGAGAAGCTAGACAACTAGACCATATTCCCAATTTTCAACTGACATTCAGTACATCAAACGTGATGCAAATGTAGCAGCTGGTTATCTTTCACGATGTGATATCAACCAGATTCAAACTCCAGTGGACATCAGCCTCGATGAAATGACACCGAACTCCTAACTTGTCGCGGAAAATCTTCTTTACAATTCAGGGACGTTCCTATTCCTTTATCACACACAACTATAGTCTATGATGTATCTACTGGTACTAATCAACCGTTTGTTCCACTCATTTGATGGAATCCTTATTTATATGCATGTCTCACTGTGGAGTGAGGGAGACTGTTAAACTCATCAGTTAGCGTTTCGTTTGACCTAGAATGAATTCTGATGTCTGGAGATGAGCACGCGAATGTTTACAGTGGCAACTCTCGAAAGTTCATACACACATGTTTACCATTCCCCGGAAATTTGATCTACTTGGAAGACAATTCCAGTATGTGTATATTGATATCGTTGGTACCATCCAAATGCTAAATGTATATTTTTACGGCTATTGATAGATTCACTCGGTGGGCTACCGCCTGCCCACTCAACGACATATCTTCCGAAATTATCACTAGGTAACGAACTACGGTGCACCAAATACGGTGACACCCGACAGAGGCGTCCAGTTCCAATCGACGCTATTTGGAGAGTTGGCCTGACTTCTTTGAATGCAACACATCTCCACGACTGCATACAACCCAGCAGTGAATGGTCTTGTGGAAAGATTTCACATGCAACTGAGAAGCTCCTTGATGGAACAGAATGAGACATCTAAGTCGAGCGAACATCAACCCTTGATCTTGCTCAGCATTCGGTCAACCAATAAAAGGGCCTCGGATGTACACCAGCTCAACTGTTATACTGCACTACATTGATTTTTACTGGAAAGTTAGTTTCTTCACACGACTCGACAGAAATGAGTGTTTCCAAGTTCACTAACCAGCTGACTCTACAGATGCTGCAGCTTCAGCTAATAGCCTCCAGACAGTCTCTCTGCAAGGAACACGTTAGCAAGTATTTACAAACGTGAAAGATCGTGTTTACGCGAGTCGCTGGTGTCAGAAAAGGGTTGCAGCCACCATATGAAACACCCTTCCAAGTACTTCACCGTGGGGAGAAATACTTCACGTTAAACAGATATGGTAAAACAGTAACTACTTCGGTTGATCAACTTAAACCAGAATATACTGATAGTGACGACACCTGAACAACTGAACTGAAAGATAACCAGCAAGGCAGCACACCTCCAACTGTACAGATTCCTATTCCTACCCCTTACCAGATGCGCAATGGTCGGCAGATCAGTAAACCTACCCGCTGCGTTCATTTTGTGAACAGATCAAAAGAATAACATTTTTCTCGTTTAGACATTATTATCGTGATTATTACTAGTTTTGGTTCACCTCGATGTCACTGTTTCTATAATTATTGATTATTATCACCATTATTTGTTTATTCTTTTGTTAGCTGCAAGACAGGTATCTGTGATTATAAAAAACGACTTATTTTTATTCTAATTTTCTTTAAGCCTCACTAATGACTATGTGCACAGATATCTATGTTCATACATAAAAGTTTTCTGTGTTCATAACCTCTGCAATATCGACAAATAACATTTTCATTTCATTGGCACAGCGAAGAGTAACAAACCTCCTCTAATTATCATAAACTCCGATTTAGATTTTTGTTGTCGAACTATTTTTACATCCGCTCAACTTTCAATGATCTAAATAACTTTTCGCGTACTCACATGTTACTACGTATTCTTATTATTTTCACGAAAATTGTTATTACTATTATTATTTGTGTCACTAAAAGTGACAGCTTCTAGTGGTCTCTCCGGACCTCTAATGGTGAAGTCGTGTGGTCTCTGGAACTGTATGATTGTACAAGATTTTGCTCGCTATTAAGTCCCCTAGACGACTTACAGATATAGTCTTGGCAAATGTTTTCACATTCTCAAACGCCTTCATATTACTTAATGCAAGGTGGTGTGCTCAATATGATTTAGGCGCTTCAATCACTCCGACGGGACTTCTGTTCGAAAATCTTTTACATTTAAACTTTCAATAATCAAAACCACATCTAGTCTATTCATTTACAAGCTTACTGTGTCTAGAGGCCCCACACTGGAAAATCAATGCAATCGCCCCAAGAACTTCAAAGCACAGAAGAAATGTAAACACATTTTTCGCTGGAACCAGAGAGGATGAGCGTCGTTGGCTGACGACAGCCGTCAACAAGCCGGCCGACAGATGTGTCTTCGGCGGAATGAATGAGAACGAAGAACTGTTTGCAGACGTCTGCGCTCTCGATGATTGATTTGGTGATTGGAGGAAGTGTGTGAAAGAACAAGGATATACACAAGGTGCTGTGGGTTTCACCAAATACACACTCCAAAATTCGGATTTCATCTCAATCGCAAGAAAATGAAGACTCAGCCTGCTGGAAGCAAGATCCAGATGAGGAGCAGACGCAGGTTAAGACAACTAACTAGTAAAAGGAACCTTCAAGATGAAGTAGGGAGTCCTCAAAGAAGCTGGAGATAGGCCACAGTTCAGGTTCAACCCTCAGAGGCTAAAGAACAAAACTCCAAAATGCACTATTGCAGTCACCGGAAAAATTGGAGACAATTAAGCAATATCACAGAGGGAACCTGCGTAGAAGAACATGGAACTCCCTGACAGCGACGTAGAAGTAAACCCTTATAGATATTTTAGGTAGGAAGAAGATTTAGGACAAGTAATCACTCTCTAAAGATACGTGGAAGTTGATAGATGAGAGGTAGATGATGAGTCACAGGATGAATCTATGAAGAAATGAAAAACCAAAGCAAAAGCTCAATATAGTCAAAAATGCACTGGGAGAAGTGAAGAAGTGTGTTAAGAAAGGCAAGAGACGCTTTTACTCCCAACCATTTCCGAGAGAGCCTGCGGGATGCTCTGGGTAGGAAACCGCCGCCTGGACAGGCTGGATTCAAGAAAAACAAGTTGTCCACTGACCGAATTGCAAAAATAAGCATTATTGCCACACAGAACTTTGAATAGTAGTTAACTCCCTGACTCGACTTTGAAAAGGCCTTCGACAGCGTCAACTATAAAGTAATTTGAAGACCACTTCAACACTATAGAATACAGTGTCACAAACATTTACAAACTTCATTAAGCAACTTTGGTTGGTCTAGCCCTCGTGCAGGTGCGGACCGAATTCCAACAGAAGAGTTCTTCCGAGTGCCCCTAGAAATTCCACTGACTTAATCATTTTTGCTAGCTACAGTCTGATAGCTCATATTCATTTATTCAAAGGTACTACTCCGGGAAATTTATTCTGCAGCCAGATCTACAGGATTTCTTTACAACTACTAACCATTACTGTCTCAGAATGTCTGTCCACACTACTCACTTCTCAGCCTACATGGTAGTTCTAATCATTTGCAGTTTACTGAAAAGATTTTGTACTTGCTATTGATATGTATGACAATTCAACATGAATCAATAACACGAAGAATGCTAATTGACTATTATCATTATTATTATTATTAACATGGCGTTTTTAAAAGTACATAATTAGGCCAAAAGTTGACTCAATAAACTGCTCTCAGCCACACAAGACAAAACTGAAATTGTAACAGGGATCACCCAAATTAAAAAAAATAGTTGGATATTCTGATTAAAAAACAGATAAATAATTCCAAGTCATGATATTATACCACCATTTTATCACAATTAATCCAATGTAGAATACAAGCCAAACTCTGTAAAAACATAATCTGCAGTATCAAAACAAACTTCACATACACAAACGAAAAGGAAAATATTGTTTAATTTGTGTTAGTTCCTAGGGAGAAAAAATCCCCTCTATCTCACGCATTACTCGAAGAACAGTCTCTTCATGAAATGGTTTGCCAACTACTTGGATAGAAAGTGGCATATTCTCTCCCCCATCTAAAAGTCTGTGCACCTTAGACATGTAGGTATCACCAGCAGTGACAAGGGATTCAGATTTCACTAGTGCATCTCGAACATCCTCTCTACTGACAAAGCCCGCCGGAACTGCTCCAGCAGGATAATCCAAAATATTATACAAAAATGTATACACAATTGATGGTGAAATGTACAAAGCTGAAGTATTTTCGGGAGGGGCAGGGTATGAAGACACTGGGCATATCAGTGCATCCAGTGGGCCTGCTTCACTCCAAGCTTTGGCGAATTCATGTCGATAGCTATTGATTTCATTAATTAAGTCAAGTGCTGCCTGACCATCTTTCAGTTTCCGAAATGCACTTGATACATCAACTGGTCTTCCAACAAACAATCGGAATAGGAATCCCATGATAAGTTTTAGAAAGTCTGGAAATGCGAGGATAAGATTTAGAAATTTAAGCTGTGGACTCAGAGGTTCGCCTTGTAACTGCTTTCGTAGTTCACAACCGCCAACTGCAAACAAAGCACGTAGACCAAGAACGAAGGCCTCATAAGGATGAGGGACGGTGAACTTTACAACTTTATGTCCAGAACTCTCTAACGCTTTAACTGCCTTCTCCACAACTTGTCTATTCACATCCACTACCTGAATGAGATTCGGATCATCAAGGTTGCAATAATAACCAATTACTAACTGGTGCTTCCCCTTCCCTTCATATAAATCCTCATTGAAACGCATCGGTATAACATAAGGGTCCAGATCAAACATCGTAGGGCACAACAATGCGCGCATTACACGAGCCAAGTCTTCCACCTTCCTACCCATGGGTCCTGGACAAGCGCCTATGTGAAACACAGACCGTTTCGTGATTATTGGTATGCCCAATACACTCAGTCTTCCAAATGTTGGTTTTAAACCAGCTAAACCGCAAAATGCGCACGGGATACGGATGCTACCAGCAATATCACTACCAATACCAACTGGAGAACCATTCAACGCCAATAGTACAGCTTCCCCTGTTGAACTCCCACCAGGCATTCTCGACGAATTCATTGGATGTTTTGCCTCACGATAAACACAGTGAAAGCTATCCAATGTGAGACATAGCTGACTGGTCACAGTAGTTACGAAGGGGATTGAACCAACACTCTTGAGTACTTTCACGAGAACACAGTCATCGCTCATAGGTTTGCTACAGCGTTTAATAACACCCAAAGTACTATCATAACCACTCAACGTAAAAATCTCTTTCATGCTGATAGGAATCCCATACAGCTGTGATTCTTTATCGATGTCCGATGACGATATCATGTTAACAGCATTCTCTTCTGCCTCCAAAATGAATTCACAAGTACCCGAATTTCCGTTATCGTACAACTCCAACGCTTTGAGCTGAAAAGCATGTAGTACATCAGCAGGTTCTAAACTTCCCAACTTGATCTGCTCAGTTAAATATGACAAGCTTTCGTTACAAATTGTGTGTGTGACTGACGTTGGCAAATTCGACAGACTTTGTCTAATTTTTTCGACATTTTGTTCGACTTGTCTTCGCTTAACTGTTAACCGTTTCTGATTGTGGTGTGTTCGAAGTTTGACAACTAACTTCCAAGATAACAAGCACAAACTTATAGCCAGAATTACATTCCTCATTGGATGTTTTGTGAGTAAAGCTGTTAACTCCTTTGATATTTTTAAAGTATAGCTTTTGAAAATATCCATAATCTATAAGAAAATAAAGCAATATGAGAATTAACATAGAATTTTTGTGGAAAGTCTCTTTATTGTGGAAGGTTTGTATGCAGAAACGATTCTATTAATAAGATATACACAAATGTTTCTTTGCTAGAAGTATATTGGTGAGGGCTGAAATTTAACCTGAGGAATTTGAAAATTATTTTAAATAAGTGAGTTGGAACTTTAGCAATTCAAAGCAGCAAGTTCGGTGAGTCTGTGGACTCTGCAATCAACGAATACTTTCAATCAATTGAACAAGTGATGAATCAATCATTTTTCACAGAGTTGGCTACCGTATGGCCTAGCCAGTCTCTATTGCTAAGTGATAACCCACACACAGTAAATTTTGTTTATTATATATTTATATTTATTGAGAAATATTAATATTCATCCCATTCAGTTGGCATTATTTCGTAAAAGTTATGTTGGCAGGATAATGGAAATGAATAACACGACGGTAGAAGGAATTAAAACTAATGTTTCGGTGGCATCTGTCATTCGTATGATTAATGTGAGATAAGTAGACTTTGACAACTGAGGTGTTTTGAGATAAGTGTTGAAGTTATTTCTTATAAGCCACTTTTAAATTTCAAAGGAGAGATGCGGTAAACACCATAATCAATTGGGCATAATTTCCTCTACCGATTTCGGAAATAATAACAACTACTTAGGAATAATAGACGAAAGTCAAGACCAACGATGAGTGCTGACTTTAGCGTTTCACTTACCACCACTTTACTTTTTGCTCTATTATGACAGAGGTAAAAATCTTAGCAGCTCGACAAGGTTAAAGAATAACAGGCATAGTAACCTTACACTTGAACAACCTATAAGAGGTGTGTGTGATCTGTAGCTACAGAGACAGCAAATAGCCTCCTCCTTAGAGCATAGTATTTTCAGGGCTGTGAGGAAACGGCAAGGTTAAACTATCACAGCCGAAACCATAGAGATCTTTTACAAACAATCAGAATTCAGACGCAATAAAGTCGTATAATTGTTGAGGATTGCACTAAAAAACCTTGCAAACATGATACTGTACTACATTGTTGTCGCTTATATGTTGTAGGAATATCTCCTAATTACTACACAGATGATCTGTCGGCAAATTATACCATGCGCAATAGATGCATTCATCCAGGTGACTGTAGGTAATTGTACTTTGAGATCTATTGATATTGCTGACACTGTTCTTAAACCCACTCCTAACTCTAACCATAATCCTAACTTTAACCCTACACTCTAAACCTTAATCTAAAAAGTCATAAACCTGCCTGACAGTATAGATTTACAGAAAATATACCTAGAGAATAAGTGAAATACTGGGATAAACGAAGGGATGATTTGAATTGGAATGGCCTTTCATAGCATTCCCTGTATCTGACTGGTTCTTGGAGGTCAACTTGTGAAAGACCTTGGCTTTGGCTGTGATACTTTAACTTCGCCAATCCCAAGCTTACAATAATCCTTAACTAGTTCTAACCTGTGCACCGACATCGCCTTCTTACGATAGATGAATACTTCATCTATCCAAAGTGAACCCACTATGTACCGAAGCAGTCCCGGTCGTTCTTAAAAAAAGCACTGGGTGCTCAATTAACAAGACAAAATCTTGAGAATAGGATTTGCAGCTGTAATAATGCCTTGAGTGTTAGAAGAAAGCACTGCATGCTTAACTAGTGTTGTTAGTACTGGAAAATACCACTCCAAGTCCAGTGGACAAGCACTGCAAACCATTTAGAGCCTGTGTATGCTGGGGCTGGATGGTCATTATTTGAATTCTGTCAACTTCAGGAATTTGTTAAGTTGGAGTGCTTCTATTGTCACCTTTCTAGATACGTATGCGAATTGCCAAAATTCTTTAGAGCTTGTGAGAAGCTGTGGTCAAAGCACTAAAAAGGTAGACACGAACGACGACACCTTGCCAATGCCTAGTAAGAGACCGAAAAGGTAGATGCCGTTTCCCATCTTACACATTTTTAAGAGATGCAAAGAAAAATGACAGGGATTTTTATTCAACTCTGTGGATATTGATGCAGCTGCCGGCGGTGTTGGTTTCATCAAACCACAATATCCAGATTATAATATATTCGATAACTTCGGGGCTCCAATTCCTAGGTATTAACCTAAATAAATGCCATTTAATTTCAGTAATCTGAATGCTCGGAACTTCCATTCTTCATCTCCTGTTGATGAAAGGACGACAAGTGTATTTAACCAGAAGGTATAATTATTACCTTTTCTATTCTTGCTTTAGATTGCCATCTAACAAAGCGGCCACTGATTCCTTGAATATTAAGAAAGTACCCCTTAGGTACTTGAAAATAATTACTTATTTAAAAATGAGCCAATGGAACTCGTTAACTTGACTACGAAAATTTTAAACATTATCAGTGTTATCAGCAAATCTCGATGGCAAACTCAACTTTCAGCCAGCAATGACTACACACTGGAATTTCCGACTGAGAATGAAGATCACTTAGAGATGCTGGAAGCATCTTTAAGAGACGAAAAGTGCAACGGGATATTTGTGAGTTTGCGTGTTTCATTCTCATTTTTTGTAGACCACTAAAATGTTGGCTACCTTCAGAGTGATCCAACGTTATCCCTTAATGTCATGATGCACACTGTTCTTAAACCTGAACTGGGCTTGAAGCTTAAACTGCATGGGACAATGACTAAGTCCACCATTGTGCTCTATGTCTTCCATAAAATCATGAAATTTAAGGTCTATTAATAAAGCATTTATTTCTGTAGCTGAATATATGGCGCAGTTCTCCGGCTAACTAACTCGCCGAGAAAGGTTGGCAACATTCTGGACAATGCTCGGTGCACAGTGTTAGACTCTCGCGATCATGCACATGGTCCGGGGTTCGATCCCCTGCCGGCGCACACTCGATATCTATGGTCGGCCTGAATTTGGGCTACCGATATCCATGCTGAAAATTCCACACTTGTACTGAAAATACGGTGTGGAATCAAGCTGTAAATCAAAATATAAAAATATAATATAAATATATACTTTCATAATTTGAAAGATCGCGTCCAAAGCCATAATCTGAAGAAAAGAAGCCAGGTAATATTACAAAACGTCTACTCATTTTAAAAGCTGTGGTTTAATCAACATGTGGTAATCACAACATTGATTTTTATTCTTAAGAAAAGAAACAAAGGGAGAAAACAATAGCAGTTATGTAAGTACACCTTTCTCAAGGTAAATGCTGAAAATGCAATCAACAGAATTTTTCCTCAACTAATCTTATATTTTGCTTATTTACAGGACGCTACCAGTGGACATCACTTGACGGATTTGCAGTCACATTGTACTATAATATTACAATATAAAACTCTCCAAATAAGAAAAATTGATTTCTTCCTGCAAACTAAGTGAATTGCGTCAGCATAGGATACAGATAAGGGTGATTAGCAGCAGTCTTTCGGCTCTTAAGTAATGCCAGTCAGTGCTGAATCTGCACTGAGAGGGCTGAAAGAACGCTGACAGCAAACCCAGTAGGTTCTGATCTACAGATCAGCATACTTCCGAAAATGACTAGGAAAAGCACACGGTGATGAATTAGTGCCAGTCATGCTGTAAGTCAGCACTGCGTTCTAGTTTGTGCGTATCAAACCACTACAGAACAACTTCAGAATTTACTCATGATAGAATGTTAGGGTTAGTTCAGAATTTGTGAGATTTAATTCAACATTATAATAAGCTTGGAATGTGTTACTTCCCAGCTATTATTGGCTTCGAGTGCATTGCTGAATTTTGAGGCAGACTTCGGAGACATCGCAGAACGTTTGGGACAGGCTTCGGGCACACATAAGAATCTTCGAGGTAGATTGCAGATCACTGTCCTACTTCCCAGCCAGCAATCTTTTTGGGCGCATTGCAAACTTTTTGGGGCAGACCTAGGGCGCATTGCAGATTTTTTGGGGCACTTCGGGCGCATTGCAGACTTATTGGGGCAGACGTAGGGGGCATTGCAGACTTATTGGGGCAGACGTCGGGGCGAATGCTCAAGAACGGCAATGCGCCCAAAGTTTTTTGCCCCGAAAAGTCTGCAGTGCCCCCGAAGAAAATGCTAGCTGGTTTTCTACGGTACGCCCGAAGAAAATGCTAGCCGTAAATTAATATCAACTGATAGAAACACATTAGGCTTAAATGTTTCAATCCAGGCTGAAGAGAAACTTCCATTAATATAAAAGTGTACTCTGATGATTGCTATATAGCAATATTTTTGAACGGGAGAGTAACCCAGTACTCAAGGAGAATTGTTTCATGTACCTCTGTTAATATGCAATGATATAAATTGACCTCAAAACGTTATAATACGCAAAAAGTCTAAAAAATCCTTTAAATTCCAATGGAAAACGAATTCACGAAAACACATGACCAATGGAAGCAATAATACATCATGACCTTGAAGCTGGATATACCGCCTTTCGTTGCCTAGTTCGCCTCCAATTAGGTCTAAGATACTTGTCAAAGCAGAAAGCTTTTTATTTTTACGCGGATAATTACAGACAGATAGACAGTAGTAATAAAGATTTATCATATTACAATAGGATATGAATTTTTTTGGGGTGTGGACGCAATGTGATGAGTCACATTATTATCGGATGCTTTAGTGAATTTGGAAGTATATTGAAGTGTATAAGGATTTTCCCTAGGTGAATATAACTCAATAGTAATTTTTATTCATTTATTTTAAGTCTCAAAATTAGATATGTACTCATTTTTGTTTACTAGGTGAATACAATTCAACTACAATTTACTAAGTCACGACAGTGGTATACAAGCATTGAAGTATATACTACTATTCAACTGATTAAAACCATTTTTTGTGATCATAAGGCATTACTGAAACCGTTACGTGATGTTACAAAATACTCCTGCTGCCTCTACTTCACATGTTTCATATATGCTGTCTTATGTGACAGGTATATATGTGGGTGCAATCTAAGCAAGCTTTTGATGAATTGATGAAGGTAATAACTAACTAGTTCATCACTTCTTTGGAAGGAATCAAATACACCCTACCGGGCTGCTTCAAGTAAAAAGACTCATCCGGCCCTATGGAATATGAGTATGTGAGGTCTGAATGCACTTTTGGATGTAAACGTTCTCCTAGAGGTTCTGGCTTGAGGAACAAATCGTTAATAGGCCGTGCATGTAAATTTTAAAGTTTCTAAGGTCCAGTAGTATTTGATATCAGTCAACATTTAGAGTACGGCATATATCCGAAGGATGCAAGACAGTCACCTACAAAACTGCGCATAACCATCCATGCACAGCAAGTTTCGTGTCTACCGATGTATCTAGACGTTGGCTATTACCACAGGAAATGAGAGTTGTGCAGCCGTTTGTTGAAAGGTACACTGATGTCCATGAAACGATAGATTTAGTGGGTGAGAGATTCGGCAAAGTTATCCCATATGATGATGTTAGGAATGAACTTGCAAAGGTTTAAGAGACTTACCACAATCCTAAACTAGTTCTAACCCACGCGTCAAGAAGGATTTTTTACGGTAAATGAATATTTTATCTGCTTGGAATTGACCCTTTATGTGGTGAAATGAAGCCAGTCGTTCTCAAAATGGATCACTGTTGCTGAATCTGGATTAAGAGGGCTGATATAGTGCTGGTAAGCAAACGCACTTGGTGTTGAGCTCTTTCTTGAATTGCCTAGAAATAGAACAGGGTGCTGAATTAGTGCCAGTCATTCTGAAAACCAGCACAGAGCTCCACTTTGTGTGAATAACCAAACAATTTCAAAACATTTTTGGAGTTTTCTCACTATGGAATGTCAGAATTATTTTAGAATTAGTGGGATTTAATTCAGCATTGCGGTAAGCTTGGGAGACTGCGTTTCTATTTCAAGCGGAGTTCAACAATAGCTTCCGAGGAGTGCGAACACTCTAATGACCTTGAATGCATGCTAGTCATTGGCTTACAGCAACTGTCATCATCACAACGCAGGAACCCACCATTACTTTGGATCTGGATATACCGTCTTTCCAAGCATGTGCTACCGTCACGCCTTAATCAGTCGCCTCTGATAGCATAGTTCTCCATCCAATGATCATTTGGACTTAAATAATCCCGTATACTCAATATCTTTGGATGTCTGACACATCTTAAGTTCATTTTCCCCCGTCTTAGTTGGCCATGTTGCATTGCTGCATGCTGCATGTCTATTTGAATGATTTTGAACTCCTTTCCAGTGTGTTTCGACTAGATGTGACGCTTACAATTTATGTATGGCTTTGAATCCTATAAACCTGACCGCTAGCCACACTACCAGCTGATTCCTTAGCCTGGCCTAACTAAGCTGATGGCCGGGCTGCTCTTGGCAACGCCATAACTTGCGAAGTTGGAATATAACACTGATGCATAAAGTTGTGTTTACTGATGGAGATTTGAAGAGAGTTTACAAGTAGATAATCACATCGCAATGAAGCCGCTGAGCTCTTCTCCCTTGAATATCTTATTGACTACCATATGTTTAAGTCCGCAAGGACAAACAAACTAATCGTTGAAGATGAAACGACTAAGGCTCAATTGAGTTGACGAACCTCTTCGGTACTCTACGGATTACAAGATCAACTGCGTTGTACAGGGTGTGGTTGGGATTTTTTATCGGCACAAAGGTAATATACCACAATTGTCATCCAGGATGCGTCACAGAAGAAAGCAATGGGTATTTCACAAAGCGGCTGTAGGAGTTAGGGCCAGTAATTTCTTCAGATCTCTTCAGATTTTCTCTGCAAGTCGACTAATATTTTATTCTTGATCACCATGGAGAAAGTCATATGGAAGGTAGTGTGGTGAGAGAGGGAGAAGAGGAAGATAAACAACGGCAGCACAGAATGAAGCACAAAGAGTCTTCGAGGAGTGGTTTGTGGGTATAATAATAATATAATAATAATATATATTTCCTATCAATGTAGGACACACCAGTTGTACAGGCATGGATAAGTATTATTTAAATTACATGAATTTGATTTATAGTGAAATTACATGGTTGCTGTCCTCTCTGACATTAGTTAGTGAGTACAATCTGATAGCTAGTCGTTCAATGGAGCACATAAAGAAATAAAAAAATATTGTCTTCGCATTAACAAAAAACCCATGTGTTGGATAAATTACAAATATTTGGGAAAAAATAAAGCTTGAAGTCAATTCCTCCATATAACTTTGTTGTGTGCGACATCGTATCTTGTTCTTGATTTATATTTAAATTGGGTAATAATTTGAAAAGAGTGGTTTATTTATATGATTTTGACATCATTTTTATTGCAAGTAATACCAAATGTGAATTCAACTGAATGCAGATTAATATTGGCCATTGTCAAGCAGATTTGGTTTACTGCACCCAAGTCAGCCAGAGCCCGCCAATTGTCACCGCATGGTTGTTCCGTACGAGTAAGTTGATAAACACGTAGAAAGCTATATAAAAGCCATTTTAGATCTTTGACAGTGCTTGTATAAGATGCTCTACAGCGTCTTGTTATGGTGACAGTGGATTTCATCAAGGACGCTGAGCCATTACTAGCCAAACTTTGAGGGATGATTTATGAGTAAGTGACTTCAATTGTTTCTAAGCTTCAGTCGGAATATAGATCAATGCAACTAGTACTACAAGGCAAATACAACAGAAGAGGCAACCAGAAATGTACCAGAGGGCAGAGAAAAAGTATGTGGAGTGGGACATATATGTTTATATTCGTTGTACATTGTAATTTGGTGAACAAATATTTATTTCTACTAAGTCTTTTTATGCATCTATGTGACTAGTTTATTTTTAGTTTTTAGAGTAATAAAGGTATTTAAGCGTGTTGTTTAGGTACTGTAGCAGGCTAATAGTTGATTCGTTCTAGGAATAAATAGTTTATTAATATAATCAGTAGAGTGAAATAGTCTGTACAGAGAGCGTTTGAAACTTATAACTGAAGAGAAAGTCCTGACATCGGTTTATATTGCCGTTAAGATTATTTATCTTGCTTGTCCCGAAGGTTTTACCAACAGATAAGTTCGTTCATTTCATTGTAATTTTTCATACGTTGTTTTCATGCTTCGTTATATTCTTTTAGTTATTTCTTAGCTGTTCACGGAATGACATGCACAGGGTTTGGAAATTGTATACTTGAACGTCACAGTTAACATTGACTTCGGGCGCACTGCAGAATGTCTGGAGCAGACACATGTTTCGGTGACGGAGGCTGTTGTTTGCGGTTCACTTTTGATTCGCCCAGTTGTTGATGGTTCAGACTGCTAATTAATGTGCAGAGATCTGGAATATACAGTGTCTTCCACGTTGACGCTTATGGCATACAACAATCTACGAGTCCATCTGATGAAGAAAGCATGGCTGGAGTTGATATTAGTGAGGCTCTCGAAGAGCGTATTAGACCTGGGTAATTGAGAACCCGAGTTGAAGATGAAAAAGCTTTGGAACTCTCCGAAAAGTTAAGTATAACATAAATGTGCCTAATGTCAGATTAGAAACACCTAATTTGTTGTGACAACTCAAATTAAACGAGGATGAACCACATTTGAAATATGAAGGTGTTTTGATTGGATGTATTCTTGGGAACAAAAAGGAACCCGAAAGCAACCCAAAACCTCTAAAGAGGAAGTGCTATATATGATGGTTAATGCTAAATGTACTAGACCCAAATAAATGGATTCAAGTCATCTATACAGGCTACATGATCTGAGGAGTATACGAAATAGCCTAATGGAAGGTAAGACCATAATTGGCAAGAATAACCTATCGGATTGCGATTTACAATCATTGGTTTTCTGAAGTCACTATCGGTTGAGAAGCTGATTATTTTGGATGAAAACAGTGGTCGGATACAAACTGTTTGATGAAGGGTATTATCGTTAGTTTGACCGATTGACATTTCCGCTGATGTTCTATTTGATAACCTCCATATACCTTAAAAATAAAGCAAATGTGATGACTAGCACATCACGAAGTTACGAAAGATAATTTTGCATATTAGTAAACAGAGTGGATACATCGATTCTGTTAATACTGAGTAAGATTCTCATGCAAATGGAAGTACTCTTATTCCACAGTTGATGTTTACATTGACGCTGTAAGCATGAACAGGCCTCATATGTTTTTCATCATTAGACGATTATATGCGAATTTCAAGGTAATCTCTGAAACATCCATACTGCTAAGGCGTCATTCTCATCCAGATTACCTGCAGATCGAGTTCACACTAATTACGTTTACTTTAAATGAAATGTCTCAAATATGAACCTTAGAAATCGGTCCACAATCTCAGTAATGTCTAGTGAACAGGGTTTTGTGAAACATACACAAATTATATTTGCATATTTGGAAAACTGTAGCTATCGAATTTAAGGTACATAGGTCTTAGCTTCAAACGGTAATGCACAGTATTAACAATGTGAAGAAATACTTATACCACAGTAAGATACACAGACGTGATGTGTTAATGAGGATAACAATTCAGCTCAGACATCCAGATGTGATACCATATCTGTACTGCTTCATGTAAATGCAAATCTCAGAAAAAATTAATATCCATTTTTGTTGATAAAGAACGTTGAAGCATAGACATTAAGTATGCAGTGTCAGTGGAAATGATATAACGGACGGTTGATGGTTAAAAAGTAGAGCCTACTATTTTCAGTTCTCATGACGAACACAACTCATGTGCATAATGATACCATACATTGAATTGATGCATTAAGTGTTACCTTGATGGTTGGCTATCATTATGGAGTCTACAATTCAATCTGAACAAATGTGGTTGGATGTGTTTCGGCTCACCCTCAATCGACATGAAATTAACGCTTCAATCTGCTGACCTAACCAGACTCCGGAGTGTCGTTGACTTAAGCCTCAGGTACTCCAGTGATCTAACATTTTCTGAACAAGTGACGTCACAGACTTGAGAGTCGAGGATGCTCTTGGGATTTATACTCACGAACTCTCACGACAATGAAGCCAAGCTCATTCTATAAAATCATGAGTAAGCCACTACTAGAATACTGTCCGTTTATTATCAGCGGCACTTGCACTTGCGAAAAGCTGAGGATAGAAGGTATCCTCTTAACATAGGGTCGTCATGTCAAACAGTACTACTGGGTGCTGAACCACATTCGGGGCTGATTAACGAACTTAAATACTTCAAATGCTGTTTCAAATCTCATCTTTACCTGATCCTCATAAATGCTAGATCTGTTCTAAATAAACTACCGATGCTCAGAGCACTCACAGTAATATACGAACCCCCTATAATTGTCATCACTGAATCTTGGTGTCATTCGAACATACTGGATGAAGAGATAAGCTTAGATAATTACACACACTTTCGGTGTGACAGGGAAGGTGGTAAGGGAGGGGGTTGTCTCATGTACTTTCTGAATGCACTTACTGTATCACAGCTAGAATGTAGTACACTTAACATGCCTGAGACTTTATGGGTTAACTTACACTTAAATAACGCAATAGTATTAATTGGATGCACCTACAGAGCACCTGGCACCTTTAGTAATTACGAGACCCAACTTATTAATACTCTGGAACAATTATCCACCCTACACTACGATCATAAGATCCTATGTGGAGACTTTAACTTACCAGAAATCAACTGGGAAATACCCACAGGTCCAACTAAACTTGATAAGTTCTTAGGCACACTGGATATACTTGGCTGGAAACAGACTGTCACAACCCCTACAAGAGGTAATAACGTACTAGACTTAATCTTCTGCCACAATATAAGTCCCTTATCAACCCTGGTAGGTTCTGAGTTTCCAGGGAGTGACCACAAAACAGTGGTGTGTGCACTGCCACTTCTGTCAAGTAGCAATGCAGCCCATACCCCTACTTCACAACAAATAACTTACAGGAACTACAGTAAGGCAGACTGGACTTTAGTGAAATCAATGCTAAGATCCTCAGAATGGAGAGAGTACTTCTATACTGATAACCTCTCGAAAGCTCTAGACATCTTTTACTATAACTCAAACACATGCTTAGATGCTGTCATCCCATTTCGAACACTAAAGTTTTCCCCACATAGAAAGACATTCATAAAGCCAAAGGATCGTAGGAAACTGAAAAGACTGTCAACAAGTTACTTCAGGCGACACGACTTTAGTACACTAGGGTCAATACTTAGTACTCTTAGCTCCATCTCGCAAGCTCATAACTTGCGTATGAGAAATGAAGAATGCACCGCACTAGCCAGCACCACCAGAGTAGGTGCTCTCACAGAAATCCTAAAGAAACGAATGAATCGCCAAAGCCATAAAATTTCTCTCCTTATAAACAAGGGTGAACTATACAGCAACCATGCAGACATGTGTGAACTGTTTAACGAGACGTTTGCAGCTAACTACCTTAAGCCTACAAGTCCACTTCTCGGTTTACAATCTACAATGGAACTCCCCTGTTCTTCAACGCTGAAACAAATCAGTACAGTTCATTTCACTTATTCTAATATTAACCAAGCCATTAATACTCTTAAAAGCTCTAGTAGTGCTGGTTTTGACGGTATACCATCGTATTTTTATAAACGCGGTGGTTCTGACATTTCCGTTTTATTACTTAAGATTTTTGCAATGTCCCTAGAAAGCCAAACCACATTTATAATACCCAAACACAAATGCGGATCGAAAACTGAAGTCAACAACTATAGGCCAATCAATATTACACCCATAGCATCTAGAATTTTGGAAAGAATATTTAAAGGTGATATTCTCAAACATATGCTCAGCTGCAATATTCTAAGTCCCAACCAACATGGATTCCTAAAATCCAGATCATGCATGACCTGTCACCTTGACTTCTTTAACTCTATAACCAGTAGCCGAGACAAACAACAACTAGTACTAGTCATCTACTTTGACATATCCAAAGCCTTTGACCACGTTGACCATTTGCTTCTAATAAATAAATTATTATTAACTCCTTAGGAATACCTAACCTATTATTAGGGTGGCTTGAATCATTCCTTAACAATAGGTCCCAAGTAGTTAGACTGGGGTCTGTAAACTCTAAACCTAGTCCAGTCACTTCTGGAGTAGTTCAAGGTAGCGTCTTAGGACTCCTCCTATTCACTCTATATATCAACGACATATGCAGTTGTTTCTCGCTAGGCAAACCGTTCATCTTTGCAGATGATCTTAAAGTAGCTTACAAGTTCCACTGTGATGACTTCGGATACTTTCAGAATGCTGTTCAGAAAGAACTAGATACAGTAACTGCATGGTCCTCCACATGGAACCTAAAATTCAACCTTAAACAATGTGGTTGGATCTGTTTCGGTGCACCCTCAATAAATGTCAAACTGGTACTTGAATCTATTGACTTGCCTAAACTCCGAAGTGTTGTTGACCTAGGACTCAGGTACTCTAGTGACCTGACATTTTCTGAGCAAGTGGCAACACAGACGCGTAAATCGAGGATGCTTTTAGGATGCATACTCAGGAATTTCCACAACTACGAAGCGAAACTTGTATTATATAAAACATGTATCAGACCACTACTTGAATATTGTCCATTTCTTCTCAGCAGCACTCGCGTAAGTGACAAACTTAAAATAGAAAGTGTCCAACGATACTTCACGTCTAAACTACTAGGATTTGACTGCGAAAAGGACTACACATCAAGGTGTATAACTCTAGGTATCGACCCACTATGGATGAGACGACTCAGCATCAATCTAACATTCTTCTTCAAAGTCTTGCATAAAATATCATTCTCAGACAGTAAGGAGATACAGTTCTCACCGGAAGGCTCCTACAACCTTCGTAACCAAACGTGCACAGTATCTAGGAAAAACTGTAAGACAGCACTCCATGCAAACTTCTTCATAGTCATGTACTCTAAGATCTGGAACAGTTTACCCGTAGAAATAAGGACCTGTCACTCTATTATAACCTTCAAACGCTTGCTATATAAACTGTTTCATCCCAATGACTATTCCACCAAGATGGCACCACTTATTTCTAAAACGCATGAGCTATTAGAACACTATAACGCCTAGACTCATTACTAAATATTATGACACTAAATAAACCTTTGCGTCGGTGGCATAGCGGTTAGGAAGCTCGCCAACCATGCACATGGTCCGGGGTTCGATCCCCGGCCGACGCACTCCTTTACCTCGCTAAGCAAAAAAAAGACTTCGCATAAATACATGAAAACACAACTACAATATAGGTAAATGTCTACCATACTGTGATAAACAATTGATATAAACATTTATATATGCATAAAACATTAATGTTCTGTTGATGTTCACATACTTTCTCCTTCTGGTATTCTGCTGCTGAGCCTACTCTTCTACTTACCTTCTGGTTGAGGTCGAACAACCCCACATATAAACTGAAATGAATCTGGACTCCAGACCATTTAAATCATCAACACTCAAATTTCATGAACGATCCCATGCTACCACTTGAAGACGGTGGCCAACATTCTGTACAAGGAGTATTCATGATCTGAAATAAAGAAGCAACTGGTTTACAAACAGTTTTCAATGTATTACTCAACTTGCGTGTAGCGTCTGTCATGCTGACACAAGTGGTGCGGGTGATGATATCCGTTAGGGCGTGTTAAATCTTCCGCGCTTAAGGGCTTTCTCAGCTTTGATTGGCTAGAACAGTGGCGGCCAGTTTGATATTTAATTTGTCCTAGGTAGGTAATATCGTGTGCAGGTTTGCGTGGTTGCGGCATGCGTTGTTTGCAAGCATGTTTGATGAATATAAATGTAAAATTTTAGTATTCTAACGTTTTCTTTTACTTATTTTGTGCATGTACCAGGCTTGGTTTATCATACACTCGGTTTGTTGGCCTATCGGTTGCTGGCGATATCAAGGAATCCGTGAGTTCTAGGGCTTTTCTCGATTTTAGGTTATACATGTAGCATTTTATTGATGGATATTGCGACACAGATGGATGCTAATTGACAACGCCTTTTTAGTTTATTGCAGGTAGGCAATGCGAGTGAAAGTACTGCTGACGTCAGTGGAATTTTCGATGAAATTATGCTGGGAAGGCGTTTCTTTAGCTGGGAGGAATTTGAGAATTCCTTAGGAGAATTTCAAAAAGTGAGGAAGTCATTTAATGCTAACAATGTAGTTGTCCTGCAATCACTATGTGCATATTCAAAGCAAAACAACAGGGGACGACAGATATAAGTACGCTTACGTTTATTTTAAATGTACTTTTGGCGTGAACCGTGGAAAAGCTGGCCTGAAATTGCGGAACAAGTCGTAAGAGGAAGTGTATTATGATATTATGTATGTTTAAGGTCTAAATGTTGCAACTTTCTGTCTGCATTTCACGTAATTTTGCGTTATAGTGAATATGTGATAACATCCCACAAAATGGTCCACAACCATCCATGCACCAGGCTGTATATGCAGAATGATTCATGGTCTAGACTACTAACAGCGGAAGAGAAAGAAAATGTAGAACCACTTCTTCACCAATCACACTCATCAGGTGAAATAATTATGCATGTAAAGGAAACATTCCACAAGGACATAACTCTTAATGACGTTAGAAATCTGAAAGCTTCAGTTAATAAAGGTAACGTTGATGTAAATGTAAATTACTTCAGGTATGTTGAGCCGTTATGACACTTTTGAATTCCTTAAGTCCCGTGGGAAGTTATTGGAGTATTATTCAGATGAACCAATAAGGAATTCACTAATGAGAGTCCGTTTCTCTACTTATGAGCAAACAGATTTGTATAAACAGTTCCCGGAGGCTGTTGGCATCGATTCTACATATAACACAAATAAAGGGAAGTAAGTTTAATTATTAATTAATCAACATGCAGGTATTCTTTGTTTCAATTAGTTGTGACGGATAATTTTGGTCGTGGGAGACCGGTTCTATTTGCTTGGACGTGAAAGGAATTCAAGCGTGATGTTGTTTGGATTTTGGACTCGTTTCGTAGAATAATGGAAGACACCTCTAAAACAGAAACATTCATTATGGATTGTGCGCAAGCTGAAATAGGAGCAGTGAAGTTAACACACAGAGAAGCGCACATTGTTCTTTGTTCTTTTCATGTTTGTCGTGCATTTTGTCGTAAAGTAAATTATTTAAAAGCATAATTAAAATTTCAATTTTAGACGCGGAATCCCATTGTGAAGAACTACTTATGTCGCTTAGTTCAGTGTAAAAGGAGATCTGAGTAATGCCTTTAATATTTTCATTTTTCCAGATTTAACTTCTATTTCAGAGTTATAAGCAGATTGGATGTTGGTGTTAGTCAGTATTTACAACGTCGTTGGATGAGTCGACGAACTTGTGGGCAGCAGCTTTCAGGGAACATGTACTGACTTTGGGTGATGATACCAACAATCGAATAGAAAGTTCTCACAAGCAGATGAAGCGGTACTTGCTTAGATCAGATAGCCTGCATAAAAGCATGCTGAAGGTTTACAAGTGGTTTCAACTAAGTAATTCTAGAATAGAGCAGAAGTCCATGATTGCTCAGTCGCGTTCCCTCAAGTATTCATGTTCCAAATGCATAATACCAGTTTTACGCCAGCTGACGCCATACACTGTGAAGAAAATGATCGCTGATTATGTAAAGCGACGATGGACTTCTTTTCAGTTTGAAGCTTTTGATTATATCTTCTTGGAGGACAATGGGAGACAAGTAGAGGTGGATCTGCGTGCATGCACATGCACTTGTATGACGTTCCAGACTTGTCGGTATCCCTGTCGACACTTGCTGTTGGTGCATTTCAGAAAGGCGTGTTTCACAGGTAAAATACCCTTTTTTTGAAACTTGTATGTTCATTTACACGTAAGATATACTAGGTTGCCACCTGAATTATTCCCTATTTTATGTCTCCATAGTTAATGCATATTAACCTACTCCTAACTGACTGAAAATCGTAGATACTAAAATGTATATATAGTTCATAACGGTTTGTCTTAACTGAAAACTGGACGTAAGCACTGTCATTATTTATCCTTTAATATTGTGTGCATAATTCTATTTCCGTTTACTGTTCCACCTTTTGTAGTTAATCATGTGCTGCAGAAGTGTAAACGATGGACATGGTCTCGCGACTCGTACGCATCTCCAAGCACGTCAGCAATTGTGCCGCGAAATCAATGTAACTTATACGTAACCAATAGGAGGCTTATGAATGCGGGCCTGACGAGAATTTGTGACAAATATGGAGAGATGTTTGCCGCAGATTACGCGGGAGAAGTAGTCGCTCAAATGAACAATGTTATTGATGTGTAAATTAACTACTTTCGTATTACAATAAAAATAAACTTTTCGTATTAACATTGTTGTCTTTCTGTTCGTGTGTTCGCGTCGGGAGTACGGGATGCTAGACCGGTGCTCCCTAGGATATGAATTCGTTACTATACGTAAGTGCAATTCTGTAGGAGCACTATCCATCGATATAAGTGGTGAATTATAAGTACTTCAGTCAAGTCGAAAAAGTTATGCGATTACGTCTCCTAGTCATAGATAGATCTGTAGGGACTAATGACAAAAATACCTAACTTCAGTGTTTGAAAAATAAGAATAGAACTTAGGGCCCTGCAGTTGAGTTCGATTTCGTATGAAGTTAAGTATAATCACAAGTAGTGTATTACTATTATTTCAATTAAAGCGTGATGTCAATCCATATGACTACGGGTGTTAACGTACAGTGTAAACTGAAGTCTACACGAGACGGATAATTTAATAGGTTGAGCTGTAGCAATGTTAGTACGATTTTGCCTACGTTGAATTATGCCAACAATTACTTTCTCAGGTCTCATTGTTACGTCAGGCCTACATCTCGTCATAATGACAAATTTAGTTTCACTGAGATAGAATAAGAAAAGTGTGGTAAGCAGGATGTTAAATATATTTCGTGAAATATAATAAGCGAATGTCTTTACACAATTGTTTCTCGTAATTACTTCGGGGATGCGTAATTGCTGTGACCAGGTTGACTGACTTCACCGAACATCTGCAAGTAAGTGAATAAAGTATAATTTTTAAATCGTTGAAGTTAGAAATAAGTAATGTAAAAGTGAAACGCTTTATATTCTCATACCTTTGCTGAAAAAGGTTCATTCTCCTTTCTCATTCTTTGGTCATGACAGCATTCTTCTGCGGTTTTCACTGTGACATACATTGTTCCTCTTCTAAAGTATAGCACTAAGCAAATAATAACTTAATATGTTGTATAAATGGGTGTTTACAAGGAATGCATGACATCTCTACAGGCACAATAAGTTCGGTTATAAATTACAATCGTGAAGTATCGTGAATTGAAACTTTTTCAAAAGTTTCGATTGTTCAATTATTGTACAAGCAATTACAACGGATTATCATAAAAGTTAAACTGCGGACCCTTCACAATGAACACTGCATATATTTGGGTAAGTGCTATTCCCTCACACAATTAAAGGGTATTCCAGGAGGAGAACAGCATCCTGAGAAACTGCAGTAATATTTTCTAGCTGTTCGGAATTTATTCCTTTGATGCAATTTCTTATCAACAGTTTGCAGCATTCATAGTGATTTTAGAGAAAACTTTATTCTATCTTCACTTTCACCAACTGTCCCTTCAAGTACAATAGCATGCAGTAACCTGAACATCACAAAATCCCTACAGATAACTTGTTTAATAATAAATGCTTTAGAAACATGAGCCATAAGTGCACCTTCCATATCATTCATAGTCACAAGTAATTCATTAAGCATCTCAGAATATCTTAGTGATCTGAACATGAAAAATTATTAAGACTGATATAACTTAAGTAACACGTTTAGTAGTTGTAGGACATAGCTGCGAGCTACTATTCTACAGAAAGGTGATTCTAATTTGAAGCAGTCTGACATTTTAGGAGCACCATCTATACTACTCTTTTTGCACAAATGCACAATGATATCAAGATTATCTGATGCAACGTAATGCACTCAGCAATTATGGTCTCCCGAAATTCTATGTGATAATGTAAATTAAACTAGTATCACATCTTCAACTGAGCGATTTTAACTAGGAACTTCACAGAAATGGATAAAATCACCAGGAAATTCAGCAGATTGCCTCATTCATCGCATACTCTCTTCGATGTGTTATGGAATATTTCAGTCATCACGGATGATGATAAAAAAGTGTTTGGCATCCTCAAAACGTATATTTAACTTGTGTCTGTGGGCTAGTTCTCCTTCAAATGTCTCGTTATCATAGAATAACTGCTATGAAAACAACCACTGCATATACTTATTTTTCAACCTTAATATCCTCAAAAACCTAGCAAATAATAGACCATTACGGCTCTAAAATGCGAAGAATAGTCTTTCTATGCTAAATTTCTTATATACGATGAGTTCTTGAAGTAATACATCCTCTGGGATATCATGACAGGTTCTTCCATTAATACGAACACAATACTGGAAAATGTTGCTTTTTCGGTTATAGAAGCCTGAAACCAGTTATATATTATCTACTTTCACAAAAATAAACGCTTATAACGCCTCTATAGGTGTGAACACGATAACCCATACATTGCGCGATAATATATCACGATAACGTTTATTATCACGCAGTGGTGCAAATGGATAGTTCTGGAATCGACCTCGGCCCTATTTGATGCAGTAAAACAATCCAACATGACCTTATCCAGTTTTCGTATCTACGATCAAATTTCTTTCCTGTTATAAAACTACGATAAGACTGCTGAAAAAATGGAATAAATATATCACTGATCTCTACATAATACATCAATAAACTTCAACTCAAGGATGCTGTTCACAAAAGGTTATGTAGAAGAATTGACTTCAAGCTTTATTTTTCCCAGATATTTATATTACATTCATCTGATGTCTGGGTTTTTTGTTAATGCGAAGACAATAATTCTATATCTTTGCAAGTATTGGTTTTTGTAGGGATTTGGTTTGATGAAACCCTCCATGCGATCAATTCTATATCTCTTTATGTGTTACACAAACAGACTATTTAACAGACTGTTCCAACTGATTCTAATGTCAGAAAGAAAAAACAAACTGTAAATTCACCATACATCGAAATATGTGTAATTTATATAATAACTTATCCATGCCTGTACAATTGGTATGTTCCTGCATAAACAGGAATAAATATATATTTTTATATTTCACGTCCAAGCTCCTAGGCTACGATTGTAAGAAAGACTACATCTCACGGTGCATGACTCTAAATATTGACCCGCTTTGGACAAGACGACTGATTATATACCTGATGTTCTCCTTTAAGGTCCTATACAAAATGTCATTCTCAGACTATAAGGACATACAATTCTGACCAGAAGGTGCCTACGATCTGCGTAACCAAACTTGCACAGTGACAATAAAGGCTTTCAAATCGACACTCCGAGAAACCGTCTTCACAGACGCTGACATCCTATACGAGCAGTATCCACGACGTAAAATGGTTCACGGATACTTGCCTACATGTTCATCAACTTTCTTGTACGAAACAACCATGCAGCTATAAATGGCGGTATTGGCTGACGTGGGGCAGTAAAACGAATGTACCCGGCGAAAACCGATGTTAGTCTTCATTGAGTACAGTGCACTTCTGATGCTAATTACGATAGAGACATTGGCAAATCTGCACAAATATATCACTTAGTTTGAATTTGTACTCGATTTGGATATAAATCGAGAATAAGATTCGATGCTATACACAACAGTGTTATACGACGGAGTTTACTTCAAGCTTTATTTTCCCCAAGTGTTTGTAATCTGTTCAACACTTTCTTATGTTTCTTTAATGCTAAGACAATACCTCTATATTTCTCGATGTGCTCCATTGAATCACTAGTTAGCAGATCGTACCCACGAAATAAAGACAAAAATGACAGCAACCATGTAATTTCACCATAAACCAGATTTATGTTATTTTAAATAGTACTAACCTTTGCCTGTAAAACTGGTGTGTCCTACATAGATAAGAATAAATATGTCATATTATATAAAAGCCTGCACCTTTTCATGTTTCAAGGAAACCCAACCAGCAGGAGGCATGCACCTTGGTAGTTCCAAACCGTCAATACCTCACTAGTCTGGAGGTGGCTGAAACATTCATTTCAGCCTTCGTCAAACAATTAAACAGAAATGTGAGTCTTGCTGCATTGGGGCCAAGAAACTACGGCACTGCTATTTTACAGAAGGAAAGTCTAGAGGCTAGGCTCACAATAAAACCACCAGTCGCACTAGGGAAGTTGCAGAGGTTCATATCTGAAAAGTCCCAAGTTTGTGATGACCTCAGGTCATCTATTTTGAAACAGTGAGTGGTCGCTGTCTGTAGGCTCTCGTGTGACCTGTTCCAGCACTCAATGGACTCAGCGGAACTGTCAGAGGAGTGGAAATGTGTCATCCACTTTTCCGATTTTCAAGGGTGGTAACAGGCAAAATGACACCAGTTTAGAGGAATAGCGCTACTCAAAAGTACTCGAAATCATTATTGATGATCCTATCAAGGATCATTTCGATGGGACTAATTGATGCCATGAAGCCAACACGGTTGCGGGAATAGCAGATTCTGTGTAAAAAATCTACTATCAACTTGGGACGATTGGACGTCTTCCTGGGATATTGACATTCCAGTCCATGTGATCTTCCCAGACTCTGAGAAAGCACCTGACACTGCTCATCATGATCTCCCACACAAAACAGGTCTGGCTGGTATGTGTGGGTTGTTTCTGTCATGTTCGAAGGACTACCTGGATCCAAGGAAACTCCGCACTAAGGCCAGTCGTGTCCGATCACCCTGGCACAACTCGTCACCAGGAGTATCTGAGGGTTCTATCCTAGGACCTCTGATTCTTTGATTTTCATCAATCACCTTCCATGTCGTCTAAACTGCCTGACTCTTCTTCACTGTGATGACATAAAGATTTGGGGCAGTGACGTGTTTGGAAGACTAGAGTAGCATTATACATTGCAAATGAACTTTGTCAGCCTAGGGATTATAGTCTCCCATTATACTTCCTTTATGAATGCATATATTGATGATACATTGCATTTACCTATTGCATTACACTTTAATGATTCACCTTTGCACCTTTACTTTTCTAAAACAGCTTACTATCCCTTTTAAACGTTGTACTTACCTCAATATTGGTTGGTTATCGTATGCCTACAACTACGGGTTGGAAACGAAATGAAGTCGATTTTCCTGCGCAACCTGGAGGACTGATGTTTAATTCAATAATGATACGACATGGGACAGACAAAGAGTGTATTTATACATATATCAAATATTTAGCTGTTCAAACATTACTAACTTGTAGACAATCTACTATTTGACATTGTATCACTACATGCAGACAACCACGGGCACCAATTCGACTCGGACAGTGTTCAAATCTTAGACAAAGGGAACTGCAAAAAAAATGCCATAGAATTCCTAGAGGCCTGGTATTCAAATGAATCAGCAATCAATAGATACATAGAGATTGACAAAATATACCAATCCATACGAAGAAATTTACACAAAAACAAAGTCAAACTTCAGGTCAAGGAAACAGTCAACACCAAAACAAGTGAACTAGAAAGTGAGAAGTCACACAAAAACAGCCAATCACGTTCAAGGGTAGCAGAAGGAATGACTAACGACATTCACACCAAAGAAGCAGCCAGCACCGAGACAAGCAAACTAGGGGGTGAAATGTCACACGAAAACAACCAATCACGTTCAAGGTTACTAGAAGAGATGACTAATAAACTCATAGAGAATTCTAAAAGTTCACTCCACATCGAAGTATGCGCTGAAGATGTTGCTCAGTAGAGCAATGAAAGCTTCACAACCAAACCATCCAGCTCAGAGAACACAACCACACCAAAATACTTGATCGTGCCTGTAAAAATGGCATGCATTTTCATGTAAATTTATGTTTATATGAAAATATAAAAAAATTATTATTAAATTATAAGATAGGCTGCAGGAAGGCCTAAAACTTCTGGAATACTGCGCGGTGACCAATTGTATCACCTGCAACCAGAGAAATTGCAAGTAATGTGGTCATGCGCCTGTAGGTCGTAGAATGCAAATTACACCCTGTGTAACGAAAGCTTGTCCTGCACAAAGCTGAAGCTTGACTTTGGCCAATTTCTAACTGAAAAATGAACACAAGTGTGGATTACGTGGAGGACGTCACGACGGCATATGCGGTCATACAAATTGCACGTAGACAGCTAGGTGCACTCACCCCTTAACTATCTCTAAGTTTGTGCGAAACACACGTTAAGATACACACTGAAGTGCACATTATCATTGCACCTCTACTATTTAGAATAAATGCGATCTTTTAAGGAAGAATTCAAAGACGGGCAACAAAACAAGTGATGGGTCTCCGAAACAAACCCTGTGAGGAATGGCTAGAGAAATTAGATCTTTTCACACTTAACTCAAGTCGGCTTAGAAGGGAACTGATTACTACCTGTAAGGTAACAAATGACTATAATCACCCAAACGATGCTATCCTATAGTTAAATACCAATGGGATTCCTCGTGGGAATCCACGAAGCATAGCTCACCAAAGAGCAAAGACTCGAGTGTGCCCTTATCTCTTCACTTCGAGTTTACCATCCCTGGAACTCTCTGTCAGCAGATGCAGCTGCTGCACCGTTCGTGGATAGCTTTAATTGGAGATTGAACAATCATGCAGTGGCACAAGGACTGTGTGTTTAAACGGCCTATCCCCCTTAAAATCACAAAGTGTTACTGGGAAGACATCTAAGCGCATCTTCTTAGTTCTTTGCATCCTCCCCCTGTCTTACTCTTCTGACCACTTCGACCATTAATTAACTCATATTATTATTGGTATATATATAAATATATATGCGTATCGGTTTCAAATTTCATTTGCTTAGTATTTAAGTTTTCCTTTTGTTTTCTAAATCTAAAAATTCTACACCGGTTATGTCTACATTATTGTAATATCTCTTTTCGACCACACCGGATGATTAACAGGTGAAAGGATCGACTCCATTCACAACAGCAACACGACCTTGACGCACCGCATACTATAAACCACTTATAGCCAATCCCAGCAACACTCCTTTGGGAGTCAACCAAAGCTTTGACAGTGGAGAGGCGGGTAGAAGTGTGCAGAAGTTCACTTGAGATCAGGAAACCTAAACTTTCAACCAAGGATCTAGCACGAAGAAATACAATTGGTGTACACTAGCTCGCAAAGCCGATACCGGACATGTACAAACTGAAACGAGTTTCTCATAACACGAAGTTTTTCTCCGTAGCGGCACGGAACAACTGTGTTATGAGATAAAAACCAGCATAATGCCACTAAATAAGTTTACTTCTTTTTCAGAAAGAAACGCTGACGTTTGTCTAGACTTGTTATAAATGATGACATTTAGCTTTGTTACCGGTCAATTCAAGCCCTGCTTGGTTCAAATAAATACCTCTCCCGCCCTCTCTGTCTTCTTCCTTCGTTGGTTGTGGCTGTTGCTCTTGTGTAGTACAAATTGGTGTCAGAGGTGTTTGATCTGCAAACAACATGACAAATCGATCCAAGGATGGTCTTCCCAAGTTGTTTCCTGAGGATAGTGCATCAACCTTGTCAAGTGTAATGCCGCTCCCCCGCCCAGCACTGCTGCAACTATCGTCAGACTACTCACGTTGGAAGAAACGGATACAGGCGTTTCTCGACGTTACTCCGTCACCCCCACACTTCATCCACGTCCTCAACATCCTATCTGAGACACCTTCGCCCGCCCTGACGCTGCTGGTTTCAGCAGCAACAACTCCATGTGAACAAACTGAAAGATTCTAGACCAGTATTTTGACCTCAGGCTGGCCCTACTCAAACTGCTTGCCCGCCGGTAACTGCCAGGAGAAAGTTTCCTGAAATACCTTCCCGCCCTCCAGCTACTGGCAGCTGGATTTGACAATTATGGGGACCCCACCAGCGAAGATCACCTAGTTTGCACACGTTTTGTTGAAGGAATGCTGCCCGGGGACCTTCGCACAAATCTTCGACGTCAGCTCCCAACCAGCACGTCTGAGTTACAGAGGGTTATCCTTCGTTTCACGGACGCTGAGAGCGACTGCGCGTCCACATCCAGCAGCTCTCTATGCCCATTGCCAACAGCGCCCACTGCAGCCGCCCTGAAACCCGCTCCCTGCGACCGTTCAAGAACCCAATGGAGCCTGAATGGAGACGTCATCAGTCTCTGCTATTATTGTCAGCGATAAGGGAGGAAGGTCCGTAAATGTGGTCACAATCGCCAGCTGGACCGCAGTAAGTCCTTCATTTTTAATTTATCTACATGCTCTTGTAATCGGCAACCCTTGATGTTATGGGCACATACTAATCGGGTGCTATCTAGAGTACTTTTAGACACTGATGCATCGGTATCCCTCGTGAAGGCTTCCTTCCTTCGACGCTTAACACACTACTCACCCCCGGTAACCACCCACAATGTCTTGACGACGGCTAACGGTGCTAAACTGGAAGCCCGATCTGCCACAGACTTACAGATGCACCTTGGAGACCTAAATGTGTGCCATTAGTTTCTTATCTGTGCCCAGATTACATGGTGTCTCATGCTAGGTGAAGACTTTCTGACGTCACACCACACCCTTATAGACATCGCCCATTCTCGAGTCAGAATTGATTCCGACTGTTTACCCCCTATATAGACCTCAGCAACCGAAGTCTTCGGCGTCTAATTTATCAGTGTCCACTATCCTAAATCAAATTTCGGTTGATCCATCCGCTCCTGCTCCCCTCCGAGCGCGAATTCTGGAGTTCATTGAGGAATACACCGATGTGTTTGACGATGGGTTAACCCGGACGCACCGGTGTTTTCCAGCACCGTATTGATATGGGCAGTCATTCGCCTGTGCGTCAACCACCCCGACGGATCCCCGTTTATTACCAGCCTCAGTTGAATGCTCTGATACAAGATATGCTGGACAAAAATATCATTGCACATTCATCCCATCATGGGCGTCACCCATCGTCTTAGTCAAGAAGAAGGACGGCTCCCTTCGAATGTGTAATGACTACCGCAAACTGAATGCCGTAACCAGATACGCGTCGATACAACTCTTGAAGCACTTGCTGGTTCAAAATGGTTCTCTAGGTTAGGTCTGGCGTCAGGCTACCAGTAAGTAGAAGTGCATTCGGACGATTGTCCGATGACTGCATTTATCCTTCCGAGTGGTCTCTACGAATTTCAAACAATGCCCTTTGGACTACGCGATGCCCCCGCCTGATGCAGATAGTCCTTGGCAGGTTAGTTTCGCACAAATGTCTCATCTATCTCGACGACATTATTATACATGGGAGGTCCCCAGAGGATCACATGAATAACCTACGGGCTGTCTTTACAAGGTTCAGAACAAATGGCTTAAAGTTGAAGCCGTCTTAATGTCCATTTCTACAGAGGGCAGTCACATTTTTGGTTCCCGAATTTCACCAAATGGTTTCCAAACAGACCCAGAGAAAACGCGTCTTATCTCAGAATGGCCTACACCCCAGTCCTGTAAAGAAGTTCGTAGCTTCCTGGGGTTGGCTTCGTACTATCGACGTTTCGTTCCTGGGTTTGCCACCCTAGCTTCGCCTCTGCATCGCCTGAGAGAAATGGGCCGTAAGTTCTTATGGACCAACGAATGCCAATATGCGTTCGACGAGCTAAAGAAGAACTTGACGTCAACTCCCATCCTTGCGTTTCCAGACACGTCCCTGTCATCTGGTTATTTTATTCTGGAGATGGATGCAAGCGCTAACGCTATAGGGGCTGTCGTTTCCAAAGTGGCAACCGATGGTCAAGAACGCGTCATTGCAAACGCCATTCGCAAGATAGACAAACGGGAAACACGGTATTCGACGACACGAAGGGAGATGCTTGCCCTTGTATATTTCCTCAAGCACTTTAGGCATTATTTCACTTTTGCGCCCCTTTTCAGTACGCACTGACCATCGTGCACTACAATGGCTTCAAACGCTCCATGAACCAGCAGGTCAGGTGGCTCGCTGGCAAGAACGGTTACAGGAGTTTGAGTTTACCTGTGAGTATCGTCCTGGGCCCCAACATGCTAACGCTGATGCTCTCTCCCGATTGCCGACGTATGTTTCCTCAGTGAGTGCCATACTTAACACGGGCATAGATGTGGATCGGGCCGCACTGCAGGTGGCTGATGCAGACATTCAACCTGTTTACTCGTGACAGCTCCATTGTAACGATAAACCATCGAATAAGGAACTACGGAGTTCGTCGGATATAACGCGAGTGGCAAGTGGGGCACGTTACGACTGAATGACGATGCTTTGTATATAGTGGAACCATCGTAGTCATCCCGTCTTCTTGTTCCTGGGTCGAAAGTTCCGGAGGTGATTCACCTCGTGCACCACCAACTTGGCCATGCTAGCCAACTAAAAACCGAACAGGCCGTCCGTCATTGTTTCTGGTGGCCACTTATTCATCACGACGTGAATGAATTCTGCCGCAACTGTGCTACATGTGCACAGATTAAGCAGCCGAAACCAACTTTCCGAGCACCATTAGTACCCACACTGACCGAAGCCCCAAATCACCGAGTTAGGGTAGATGTTATGGGGCAAGTAACAACGTCGAGACGCGGTAATCGCTACATACTCGTCATGGTTGATTACTTCAAAAGGTGGTGCGAAGCTGTCCCTTTGCAACAACAGGATGCCCTGACGAATGGTCGCGCTTTCATCGACAGTTGGGTGTCCCGCTTTGGTGCTCCTCTTTATCTACACTCTGACTAGGCGCTGCTTTCGAGAGTCATCTTATCGCGTACATCTGCAATGCTTTTGGCATCCGAAGGACTCATACTACGTCATACCATCCACAGGGTAATGGACTGGTGGAACGCATCAACAGAACTATCAAGAATCTCCTCCATGCCTTTATGCACAACGCACCGGAGAACACCTGGGACGATGTCCTGCCTCAGTGTTTGCTAGCATATCTCTCCTCAGTGCATTCATCGACGGGATTTTCCACGGCTGTGCTCTTGTTTGAGCGTGAACTCCGCCTTCCAGTCAAGATCCGGACACCGCCGTTACCATATGAAAACATCGACTGCATTTTCTATGTCAAACATCTTCGCCTTCACCTGGAGATGGCCTACAACCTGGCACGTCGTCATCTGCAGTCTTCGTCAGAACATCAGGAAAGCATTTATGACCGGTTTGCCCGCGGACCCACTTGTTCCCCTGATGGCTACGTCTGGTTCCCCCGACCATCAGTCCCTGCCGGTGCGTGCCCTAAGTTCTACGCCCCATATGAGATCGTACAGCACCAACCTCCCACAAGGTATGTCCTGCGAAATTTGCGACGACCTCAAGATAACCTCATCTCCACGCATCATAGTCAGTTGAAACCACATCATCCAGCAGCTGTCAAGAAACCGCCGACATCCTCGCAACCAACGCCCGCTACTAGCTACGTCGAGGTGCCCGACCATAACACTGCTAGGCACTGAGGACGGGTTATGAAAACTTCCTAATACGCACGAGATTTTACAGTTGTAAAGGAATGTGAGCTGATTATTTGGTAAGATAACAGTGGAGAGACAACCTTCCAACCAAGAGGAACTCTGTTTCTCCAGCTAGCAATGACTTCGGGCGCACCTCAGAATTCTTTTGACAGGTTTCGCGCGCATTGCATAATGTTTGGGGCTGACTTAGGGGCCTTGTCTCATGTTTGGCTGTGCGCCTGAAGAAAATGTTAGCTGGGTTCGTAGCACTTGTTTAATTTTTTATTGTAGCTTGACTTTACACAGTATCTTTGATTCAGGTATGGAATTTTCAGCATGTGATATCAGTAGCCCAAATTTAGCAGGCCAACCACTGATATCAGGTGTGCGTCGGCCGGCGATCGAACCCTGGACCATGTGCATAGTTGGCGAGCGTCCTAACCACTGTGCCACCAACGCACGTCCTGTAACACATCTTTTACTGTTTTTATTTTCCACGTTACGATCGTTACTTCTGCAATCGTTCAACTTGTTTATAGGTTTTCTTGAAGCATAAATAGAGGAGATACGTGTGAAGGATGAAACATTTGTGATATTATGAATGTATTTGTCGAAATAAAAGGTTACAATATATACATACAATCATAATATTTATTATTTGTCGAAGTGAAAAGTGAACTCAAATTGGAATGCGTAATGTGCGTAAAAAGTCACAATTACATGTAATTGAAATGGGTGTAATGAGGCACTTTCATTGCTTTCCAGTAATTACTTCCGCTTTTAGGCCATAAACAAGTGATATAGGCACCAGAGGCCTATGTAATAAGTTACAGCCTAAGTGGCAATATGATGATGTAAGAGCCTGTTGATACTAAATGCTAACACAAGAAGAGTGACGTAGTCATCTTTTTATTACCTAAAGATTTCCTCCAATACAGTACTGTTATACGCAACATAAGAATAATAGACCATCTGTGATAAATAAAATATACGTGCCATAGTGTGCTTTAGGTGCCTTGACTACCAATACAAGTCGTGTACATATGGAACCTACGTTTGCTAGGTTATATTTCGTTATTGCAATACGAACACAAGTTCGACGGCTATTTTCCTCTTAACACCAATGTATACTAATACAATGCGCAACTGGGGCTTGGTGGCGCACTGAGAAAATAATAACGGCTCACGAATTTGACGCATTTCACACAAGTATTACCACGTTGTCTATCATTCTCGTCAACTATGCAATATCCTCGAAATGATAAATAAAAGAGATACAGATAGTCGGCATAAATGCATATATTTACAAAAGAACAACAGTCAGCTAAATTAAAAATAGTTTAGTATGAAACTATACATATTCACATTAAAAGAAGAGTTTATAACAATTCAGTGAGAAAAATCACAGTTGGAGATTTTTTATGGCTACATCATAGTCGACATAAAAGCCAATAATCGTTCTATCCACAAGATGTGAACCAGTTTTCCTCAGATGATAGTGGCACTGGACCCAAATTTGCAGTTTTCATCACCAGTTGATCCTCCAGAAGAAACTGGATATGATATTTCCATTCAACGATCTAGGTTGTATTCCTTCGACCACCCTCAGCCTCATTGAAAAATATCTGAGGATTTATACATATAAGGTGAATTAATCTTACCTCAGGTGAACAATTGCTTATCTTAGCCACAGTAAATACGTGAACAAGGGAGGGAACAATAGTAGAATTGGTGAGATTCTATAGATTCCCAGCTAGTATTTTCTTCGGGCGCACAGCCAAACGTGGGACAAGGCCACTAAGCTAGCCTCAAACATTCTACCCTGCGCCCGGAAGCTGACCCAAACATTCTGCAACACACTCGAAGTCTGCCCCGAAAATTCCGCAGTCTGTCCGAATTCGACCATATATTCCATGATAAGTTTGAGGAATCATGTAACTTCCGATTTATCTTCCACAGTTTCTCTTCTGCAAAATGCAAATATTACACAACTCCCTCTCCTATCCATCCGTTACAACCAACTGAAAAAGACCAAATCTTCAAAGTTTATACCTCTTTGATTAATTTACTCAATAATATTCTTTTTGTAAGTGGATCCCTTACGTATCACATCTGTAAAATTTATACAAATGGTAACTTGTCCCCTTAAGCTGAAAATTGTAATGTCCATCTGATTATTATTATCATTATTATTACAAAGCCCGCCTCAGTTACGTGCAACACGTATTAGCGGCAACGTCTACTCAAGGGAAATGTATACCAATCACGCAGTGCATTAGTGACCTTTGAGTGCTTCGCCTCTCAACAAGCCGTGTGTACCACTATCCATTTCCCTGGCTGCAGTTATGGGTATGATGGAAGCTAATGATGCGTTTTTCTTTACTTCTCAACTTTTTGGTATGAAAATTCTAGATTATGGGCCTAGCGAAATTCTGGAGGTAAAACTATTATCTGTATATTATACTAAAGGTTAGTTGAAGAGGTTGCATAATAAGTTCGTGATGGAGGTCTTATGATGAACCCTAAAGACAGAACCATGTAGCCATGATGACACCTTCCCCTCCTAAAAACCAAGTAATTTTCTCCACTTTTCATGACGCGGTATCTCTGCAGTGCTGGTACCACTGAACTATTGATAGGAGACTATTTTCTCTGTTTCGGCTGCTACACCTGTCACAGGCTGTAATAAAACATAGTTATTACAAATATACAAAATCTGGGTTAAGAACAAGTGGAACCTGGCGAAAAATATTCCAATGAAATATTAGAATAATCAGCTCACCTTCCCTGACATTTGACTCGAATCAAGTGGCATAGCACCTTCAACTCACGTGGATGAAACTCACTGGGCCATTCAAGATCATTCTCTGATTGGTAGTTAGTGGTGCTTAAAGTTTAACTTGGCCACAAATCTATCATTTTAATATAGACCGAACTCAAGAAGACCATTAATTAAATAGGAAATGCAAAATAGAAAGTGGCAGAAGATTATTCATAAGTCAATTCAATAATTTTATTGATTATCCTGTTGAAATTTTCAAATCGGTATTGTATACTAACTAGATTATGTCATTGGTTTGTCACATTCAGGGAAGAACGTGACTGTAGGCAATAGTAGTATGAAGTCTATGCCGAAGATTTTGTCAAGAAAGGCAATGAATGCTTGGTGATTAGACAAACCAGCTCAGAGAACACAACACACACCTGAATATCATCCATTTGGGCTACACATCTTCACAATCATTTCTAAATTGCATATATACACATTATTCAACAAATGATACACTAAGTAAACACTTATTTTATAATGTAGGCTGATATATTGACTACCAAGAGAAATCTGTAAACTCGAATTCTGTTTATTCTAGAATCTAGGTAACTGATGTAGTTTATGATTAGGTTAGGTGGTGAATATGTATGTCGTTAATTGTATCACTCAATCCCAATGTGCTTGTATTTATATGCATATGCCGAAACACAGTCGCATAATTTGATAGACAGATTCAATTATTTATTTCTTAGGTGTGCAGATTACTGGCATTATGGTGAATATAATATAACGTTTCAGCGTTATTTACCTGGATAGATATTTATCACAAAATTATGAGTTGTTCACTCTGCAGATGGTGTGAGATAGTATTCTACTCTTAAGATTTAGATATGATAGAGAAGATTTGTAGCTCAGGTGGATGGTTTTGATGTGGTTGTGTTCTCTGAGCTGGATAGTTAATTTGCGAAGCTTTCATCGCCCTACTAGGCGACATCTTCAGCGCATACTTCAATTCATTGAAGTGAGCTTTTAGATTTCTGCACGAGTTTTTTAATCATCTCTCCCAGTGACCTTGGACGTGATTGGTTGTTTTTGTGTGTTTTCACACCTTCTAGGTTACTTGTATTGTAACTCATTGTTTCTTTGACTTGAACTCTGACCCTTTGTGTGTGAGGTTGCTTTCTTATCAGTTGATAAATTTTGTCAATCTCGATGTGTCTATTGATTGATGATTCATTGGAATGCCAAGCCTCTAAAAATTCTCTAGCATTCTTGTTGTTTCCCCTGTCTAATATTTGAACGTTGTCCCAGTCGAATTGATGTCTGTGGTTGTCTGTATGTAGTGACATGAGGGAGTAGATATCATGTCTTTTGACGGCTAGCTTATGTTCGTGGATACGAAGACGAAGGGGCCGTCCACTTTGGCCAATGTAGTGTTTTTCGCAGTTGATACAATTTATTTTGTAGATGATGTTGGTTTTTTCTTCTTTCGCTGTTGATCTTTTGGTTGAGGTAGAGCTGAGTGGAGTGGTTTTGTTGGTTTGTGTGCGACGTCAATTCATTAAGGTTTGAAGAGTTTTGCAGTGATTTCTGAGATATCCTTTATATATGGTAAGGCGATTTTCTTTGTGCTTTCCTTGGGGGCTTTTGGTTTGATAGGTTGGCTTGGGGGTATGTCTTTTGATGAAATTCCGTGGATATCCATTCTTTCGGAAGACGTCCATGAGATATCTTTCTTCAGTTTTCCTTCAGGTGGGAGTGCTGCAATGAGTCCTGGACCTCTTGAATGGTGCTTGTATGCAATTCTTCTTGTGTGCTTATGGATTATTGCTGTTGTAATTCAGGATTTGGTCTGTGTGAGCCGATTTTCTATAGACTTGAGTTTCTAATTCCCCAGTGGTTGTTCGCTTGACTAAGACGTCCAGAAATGGGATTTGGTTTTCTGATTCCTCTTCTCTTGTGAATTTGATGTAGTTGAAGACGTTGTTTATCAGGTTGTGAGCTTTATCTAACTCGTTTCTTTTGATAATTACAGATGTGTCGTCTACGTAGCGTATCCAAATCTTGGGTTTGATCTTTGGTAGAACTATGTTTTCGAGCCTTTGCATCACTGCTTCTGCAATCAAACCTGATATTGGCGATCCCATGGGTGTTCCCTTGACTTGTTCACATATTTGGCCGTTGAATTGGAAGTGTGGTGAGTGCTACTTATAATCTGATATAAGTAGTATATCAGAAACAAATTCAGGAAAGTAACAATAAGTTTTGCACACTGGAAAGAGCAATCAAAGAAGAGAACCATGAGAAGAATGTTGCCATATGATGCAGAATCCAAGAAGCTATCGAATGTGACGACATTCGACCAATTCGTCAAGGATATGTTAAATGATGTGCAAATGGCAGTTTGAAAATATGGTATACCAATTTACCTATGTACAATATATATGTATATATATATATATATGCGGTGTGTAGTATGTGCTGTAGTAAGGCATAGAAGGTGAGAAAAAAAATCAACTAGGATCAGGAAATCTTTCAGCATTTTAAGAAGGGTAAAATGTTATTGCGTGTGCGTCATTGTATTGTAATTTAGAATATGCATAGTTTGTAATTCTTCATTTTGCAAATATTGAAGAAACAGCCGAGGAAATTTACTCAAAAAATTAAAATACTTTTTGCCCTAAAATGGCACTGCCTTATGCAGAGGTGTATTTATCTTATTCACATATCATTTGTTAACTTAGTGAATATACCAAACTGTTCATCATCCATTGACTGGTTTTAACAAATTATGCATACTATGGGTTCTGATACACAAAAAACAGGTAAAGTGGGAAATTCTATGAAACACAGACATCCTATTTCTCATTTTCATTTGGCTTAGTGATAATGACATGAAAATAAGTAATGAAAATTTGCGTGGTATTATAATCGAATCTCGTTGTTCTGACTTTAGATTAGTGAGAATTTTGACCAATTTAAATGAAGGCGTCGTCACGAATTCACATCAGACAACCCGGTGGCTGATTGGTTAACAGGCTTTGGCCGTTAGATGAAGGTCCAGGGTTCTGTGACTGGTACAGTTGCAGGTGCGCTCTTCTGATGATTTTCAAACCTGAGAGAAACAGATTTCCAGTGCTACTTGTGTATCAGTGGTTCTTTGATTGATGTTGATTGGCGATGAAATCTCGTAGTATTTTTGTCAGCTTAAACTGACTATCAAATACCATCATTACTCGCATCTCATATACTACTACAATAATATTCATAGTCAATTTATTATTTGTAGTTTCAAACTGATCAACAAACATGTTAAAGCCTCTGCGTTATGAGTCACCCCGTTGTTCACAGTATGTGTGAAGTGACATGAACTTGCAAAGCAAATCCAGTTAACTTTGAGGGTCGTTTGCATAAAATGTGTTTATAAAGCTAAAAATATTCCTTTCTATAACCGCACCATCTGGCTTTACAGTTACATAAACGCGTAATATTTGAAGAATAAAAGCTACTGAAAATATTCATGTTTCAGAAGAAAAAAGAAATCGAGTTGATGTGATAAGTGGAATTACAGTTCAAAAGTAATACGCATAACAATATAAAGATAAGATACATATAAGATCAAATTAAGAAGATTTGTGCCACAATCAAGACTAACTAAAGTAATTATGATCAAGGTAGGGAAAGTGTCTGAATGAATTTCTGTCGAACACATAAGTTACACTACTAGATGTGCATTCTGATGTATCCAAGAGGCAACCTCATAAAGTGAAATTAAAATCAGTCGGAATACCGTAGATAACTTTGAAAGGCGCATCAACTTGGATTTTGTGTTCAGTGTCTACAAGACGAGTTTGGACCGGACTACTAAGAGACGTTGTCACTTCCTTGCATGATCATGCAGCATGATCTTCTCAAATCCAATGGTAAAGATGCTTGATTGTACACCCAATGTAAGTGACTCCACAGGAGCAGTCAAACTGTGATAGATACATTCAGAGGAGGCGAAATTAGATGGTTTATCCATAACTCCCGAACGGAAAATTCGAGTGGTTGTGAAGAGACAATGGAATTCTGCTGCACGAAATGTTCTTCTTATTGCATTGATTAGGTTGTGTTATTATCACATTGATGTTACCACCAAGGGACTGCAGTTTTAAGAGCGAGGTATCAACATAATTGGCGAGTATTATTCAGTTACATAGGAATGTTGCAAATTGATTAGACGTGTAAGATCAACAGCACACGTAAGAGTTAAATAACGTAGTTGAACGGAGGTCAAAAAGGTGCGGTCAAGTATGCAGATAAAGACAAAATTGGGAGTAGAAAATAAAAATAAATTAAAATAACACATAAGTAATATAAAGTATGTATATTAGATTTTCGTCACAAGCCAACAAGAATTAGTGGGATCATTGGAAACTAGGGAGCACCGTACAGTTGTCTCTTTCTATTTTTGGATTCTTCGGCATTGTCCACCCACGACCCCGACAGGGATTGAAGCCGGGACCTGTAGGTCACGAAACCAAACCTGTTGACCTTTTCACCCATTCAGGCTGGAATTCAATGACCACTGTATTCTACCATTATCCAATAATTTGTACAGAATATTTACCATGGAAATTGCGAGATTAACACCTATTTCCTTCTGGATGCACAAATTCGGTTTAAGCTGTTTAATGGTAATCGTCTCAGTGATCCGTAACAACTTGGAGCTGCCTTGAACTGTAATTATCTTGAGTAATTTTTATATGCCGATTTCATGACCACTGTCTAACAAAGGTGAGCAGTCGCACTACTAGAGATCTTTGTTTCTTTCAAACGCAAGTCTCTTGGAATATGCTCAGATCTGCGGTCACAAATCCTTGTCAACCTTAGTTTGTCTCAGTGACCATTTAGTTCGACAAATTGTGACTAACCTGGCAGTTGGATGAGTTCACTTGAGTATAGAGTTTATTGTGTTTTTTTTAATTTTTCCACATACATTTTTTTTTTGATTTTTACAGCTTGATTCCACACCGTATTTTCAGTACAAGTATGGAATTTTCAGCATGGATATCGGTAGCCCAAGTTCAGGCCGACCATAGATATCGGGTGTGCGCCGGCAGGGGATCGAACCTCGGACCATGTGCATGGTCGGGAGAGTCCTAACCACTGTGCCACCGACGCACATATGATAAAATAGCACTGTCAACATCAGACTGTAAAGTGAGTTCTTTAAACGTTGTCCTATCTACTGAGTGGGTCTTATGAAAACAAAGGAAAGTGGTGCAAAAACATATCAGCCACAGTTACTCTGAAAAAGCCTCTTCAATTCACTCCCAAGAGCATCGTAGAACCTTTTGAATGAGTGAATGCCTATAAACTGTGTGAACGCGAACTATACAAACACATTCTCCAAAGTTCAGTTATCTATTCAAACTTCTGAAGACAGGAGATGTCATTTTCAAATGAAACGTTACATTGGAAAAGCAAATTCTTCATACTAACAATCACTTAGTACACTTTTCTCATTTTTTTTTTCACGAAAACAAATTCCTTCACACAAATTCCTGCTTATTTGCTTATTGAAATTTTCTACGAGTAAAATACAAATTCTTGTTCACTTCGGCATATAAGTACACGTGCCTCTCAATAACTACTTGTTCTTCTCTACTTGACTTTTATGAATTAATATTTTGGCAAACATACAGAAAATATTTACTCTTGTTTCAAAAATTTCTGACAAACAGTCTACTCAACCTAATTATCAAGAACTACCGTGTGATCAATCATTCATTCATGTATCTGGATTAAATCCACATTTCTAGTGATTGAGACCAAACTTTGGCTATAAATAGCGAGTTCCTTCTCATTAATTTTATTGTTATTTACTATTTAAATACATCGTACAACTAAAAACTAAAATGTTCAACTCTTTCATTTTGAAGCGTGTTAGTTTGTAGGGATTTGATATTTTTCATATTTTATCATGGATTTGATATGAGTAAGAGAACCACTGAAAATCAAGGAGTAGTATAGAGCTGTTTCATCCCAGTGTGTGACTCATCATAGGTAGTCAACCGTCACACCAACAGGGATCAAACAGGACACTGAAATTACCAGACCAAACTCGTTCTCCATTCAGACACTTGCGCCAGTATTCAGTGATCCATGAAATCTAAATTCTATTAGTTCGTGTTTTTAGCGCGACCACCAGCCAATTTCATTGGCGAGTATCTCTCCTCACACTCAACTTGGTGGACTCCACTTGTCACGATTGCCAGTAGAGCTCCATGCAGCTTTGTAAAGATAACAAATGAACCAATATTAAGTGGACTGAACTCATCGAAGTAGAGTGAAGACTGTTTGCTCACAAGTTTAGAAGATGAAGTTCGTTTACGAGCTTACCAGTTTAAGAGTAAAGCGTAAAGGCTCGTTATACAAACTCACCAACTGTAATAAAGCCACGATGAAGTTTGATAATAACCATAAAGCAATATTCTTGAATGCATATCCGGTGAAGTTTTTAGTCGACCATAAGAATTAGAATTATAAGAAGGTTAAACGCAGAATAATAGGGATTTTAAAACAGACTTCCTGTGTTGTAGTCAAAAGCATTAGTTGAACAATACCTGTGAAATATTTCACATGAAGCATATCCTTCTGTAAATGTATTTTCTGTCCTCAACAAGAGAATAATCGTGAGTGCAGATGAATTAAAATAACTGCGAAAAAGTGTTAATTCTGTGTCCATTTTTCAATTTTTCTACTCATGCGTAAAATACAGTTGGACAGGTCCATTGTACAGTTCCCAAGTAACACCGATTAATATTGAGCCAAAAGGAAACAGAATAGACAAGTGACTTGAAATGTGATAAGTTATTTATGTCAGTTGGCAAGACAATTTTTACTCCTGATTACTCTTCCATCAAGTTTATTTACCGTCTATTGAGTATTAAGTAAGCCATTGCTACCATTATTCAAAGTTGAGCCTTTGTATTTAGACAGAATTTATGACAAAGCCTATGCTAACTTGTCCAACTAACTAATCCAAACTATGATATTTTCATCATTGAAGTTGAACTGTGTGTTAACAACGTGTCTTTTTTGTTTATTTTGAATAATTTCTCAAGGCATATACAGTTTCACCTTATGTGTAAGTAACCTTTATTTGACCACATAACTGCATGGGAAAAACTTTCCTACAATGCCTAATTGTGGTTTAGGTGACAGTCTAGTTCAAACTAATCCGGTCATTTATTTCCTTTTCAGCATTAAATGTTGAGTGCTACTTTCGAGGAAGCCCTACTCCAAGATTCATCAGATTCTATTCTTTCTCCAAAGTTCTAATATCAGGAACTCAAAGTGCAATGTGATGGCAAGACATCTAGCAGTTCGAGACAGCTGAAAGTTGTTACGAATTCCTTAGACGATTGCCATTAAACAGCTTAAACCGAATTTATGCATCCAGAAGGAAATAGTTGTTAATCTCGCAATTCCCATGGTAAATATTCTCTACGAATTATAGGGTAGAGTTAGAATACAGTGGTCATTGAATTCCAGCCCGAATGGGTAAAAGGTCAACAGGTTTGGTTTCGTGACCTATACGTCCCGGCTTCAATCCCTGTCGGGGTCGTGGGTGGACAATGCCGAAGAATCAAAAAATAGAAAGAGACGACTGTACGGTGCTCCCTAGTTTCCAATGATCCCACTAATTCTTGTTGGCTTGTGACGAGAATCTAATAGATATACTTTATATTACTTATTTGTTATTTTAATTTATTGTAATTTTCTACTTCTAATTTTATCTTTATCTGCATACCTGACCGCCCTTTTTTTGACCTCCGTTCAACTACGTTATTTAACTCTTACGTGTGTTTTTGATCTCACACCTCTAATCAATTTGAAACATTCCTGTGTAACTGAATAATACTCGCCAATTATGTTGATACCTCGCTCTTAAAACTGCAGTCCCTTGGTGGTAACATCTATGTGATAATAACACAACGCTTAATCAATGTAATAAGAAGATCATTTGATGCAACAGAATTCCATTGTCTCTTCACAACCACTCGAATTTTCCGTTCGGGAGTTATGGATAAACCATCTAATTTCGCCTCCTCTGAATGTATCTATCACAGTTTGACTGCTCCTGTGAAGTCACTTACATTGGGTGTACAGTCAGGCATCTTTACCATTGGATTTGACAAGATCATGCTGCGTGATCATGCAAGGAAGTGATAACGTCTCTTAGTAGTCCCGTCCAAACTCATCTTGTAGACACTGAACACGAAATCGAAGTTAGTCCACCTTTTAAAGTTATCTACGGTATTCCGACTGATTTCAATTTCACTTTATGAGGTTGCCTTTTGCATACATCAGAATGCACATCTAGTAGTGTAACTTATGTGTTCGACAGAAATTCATTCAGAAACTTTTCCTACCTTAATCATAATTACTTTAGTTAGCCTTGATTGTGGCACAAATCTTCTTAATTTGATCTTATATCTATCTTATCTTTATATTGTTATGCGTATTACTTTTGAACTGTAATTCCACTCATCACATCAACTCGATATCATTTTTTTTCTGAAACATAAATATTTTCAGTACCTATTATTCTTCAAATATTACGTGTTTACATAACTGTAAAGCCAGATGGTGAGGTTGTTGAAAGGAATATTTTTAGCCTTATAAACACATTTTGTGCAAACGACCCTCGAAGTTAACTGGATTTGCTATGCAAGACTTTGTCACTTCACACGTACTGTGAACAACGGGGTGACTCATAACGCAGAGGCTTTAACATGTGTATTGATCAGTTTGAAACTACAAATAATAAATTACTTGTGAATATTATTGTAGTAGTACATGAGACGGGAGTAATGATGGTATTTGACAGTCAGTTTAAGCTGACAAAAATACTACGATATTTCATCTCCAATCAAGCTCAATCAAAGAACCAGTGATACGCGAGCAGAACTGGAAATCTGTTTCCTTCAGGTTTGAAAATCTTCAGGAGAGCAGACCGGCAACCGTGCCAGTGACAGAAGCCAGGACCTTCAGGTAATGGGGACAGCGCTGTGACCATTCAGCCACCGGGTTTTCTGATGTCAATTCGTGACGAGGCCTTCATTTAAACTAGTCGAAATTCTTACTGATCTGAAGTCATGATATCCGTTAAATGTAACAGTAGTCTGTATATTATTTGGTCGTAATTTACGATTTCTGAAATATACTTATCCCTGGAACTACGTTTCTACAAATATCACATTATGCATGAGAAGGTTGTCCAACGGCAAACTTGTAACTTCGAAGCCACAGCTTATATCACACAACTGAATACAACGAAGTCGATTGTGTATACGTAGCGTTTAAAACGGTTCTAGAGACTCAAAATGTCTTCATTATGAGTCATGTTCATTTTATAGAGTTTGGATTATAGGGCGATTGGCTTTTTGAAAGATTGAAGAGTGGCTTCTTCAGGTGGATTCTGATTGCTTCAGCTGTCTGTAGAAGACGAACTCATAGAGCAAAATTAAGATTAGTCGGAATGCGATAAATAATTTTAAATGCAGTATTAACATCAACCTTATGCTCAGTATCAACAAGGTGTGCTAAAGTATAACAACGAATAGATCTTGTTTGTCCCTTGCTTAACCATGTTGGATGATGTTCGGAAATACGACGATGAACCTGCCTAATTTTACGCCCAATTTACAGACAGCTGAAGCAATCGGAATCCACCTGAAGAAGCCAAGCCTATGTGTTCAGAAGAAATTTGTACAGCCACTTTCCTTACCGTGGCCATCGTTATAAGAATGCATAAACAGGACTACGTCGCCCCCCTCCCCCTAAACCTTTAAAAACTATAAAAATTATAATTGTCCAAATTATTTTTATTTATTTTGACCACTTCATCTTTAATTACATGTTACCCTTGTAAAATTAATTTGTTCTAACCATTTCTACCTTTTAAATGTATATTGATTTTCGTCCTTAATAATCAACCCATTGACATTTTGACACTTTAATTATTGTTAACAAACATATCGCCACTTTTTTGGTAAACTGTTGTGTATTGTAATGAAAATGCTATATATATTAGAGTAGAGCCAGAGATGAGGATCTAATTGAAAAGTAAATATTTCTTCGCTCAATCTTCCTGTTTTCTAAATAATATGTATTCATATGTAATATTAAACACTATTCCGAACAATAATGATCATACACAATGGAAACTTTTCAGCATTATGCATTCAGATGAAGGAGAGATGAAAATATCCAGTTACCAGGGCAAAGAAAGACTGATAACTGTTTCTTTCTGAACGCACAAATCAGGTTTCAGGCGCTTGATGGAAATGGCTTCAACACACTTAAGGAGAATTGAGCTCTTTTGCCTATTGATAATTTTGAACGATTTTGCGACGTCCACCTCATGACCCGTTTTAAGGAGATGCCTAGCGATGGCACTGTTTAAAGCATTTGTTCCCTTTAGACATAAGCTTTTTGATACATGTTCAGAAAATCGTAGATATGCCCTTCTTTCTGTTCTTCCAATGTAACTGATCCCACAGATTGAAATGGAAGCGCTTTCTCTTGGATTTAGCTTTCATATCCCAAATATTTTTTGAAAGAACCGATGTCGCAGTTCAATTCGAAAAATCATTCTATCAGCTGAATAACCTTACTCCATTTGATGATGACAAGAAGAGCGAGTTCAAATCTAAGCTCGTCGACGTTGCAAACCAATACCTCATTTCTCCAACGTCATATTCCAAAGTCCTCTCTAAAGAGCATCAAAGACCATTGGAAGCTCTCAAGTATAATGCCAAAATTGTTATACTGCGACCTGACAAAGGCTCAGGAGTGGTGCTAAATACGTAATGCCGAAAAGTTTCCATTGTGTATGATCATTATTCTTCGGAATAGTGTTTAATATTACATATAAATACATATATTATTACTGTATGCATATATTTATTGATTTTTGTTTAAAATGAACTCTGTGCAAGTATGTTAAAATTGTTTTTGTAGATATATTTAATAATGACTTTGGTCTGTAAGCAGCTGATGAGAAGGCAACGAAATAAATTATGGCACCACTTTATTCTGCAAAAACTGTAGTTCTTGCCTTGTTCAGATTTTGAGACACTTCACAAAGTCTGCAACTTCTATTTCTTCACTTCCGCGTGACCAGATTTGGATAATTTATTTTTATCAATATGGATCAGACCAACCGTTAAGGTCTTCATAAATCTGTGGCATGTTTTTGTATAACCACTCCTAACAATTTTCTGTCCTAATCATTAACTTTCAACGGAGAGACTAGTTTGCGATGAGTATCTCGAGGTCTAACAAGTTCAAACGACAGGACTTCACAAGACCCCTACTTACTTAATACTCTGCACCTAATCTTTCTATTAAAGTGTGTGCTACTTACAAGATTTGTGAGTAGTATACAGATACAAACGTAAATATGTATGTCATCTGAAAGAATAACGAATAACGGAGACGGATCTAATGGTGAAGAGAAGAAATAAACGAGACTTGTGAAACAACATGGAAAACATGAACGCAAGACGAAGAAGAAGAATACGGAATACGGAAGCAGTACAATACTGAAAATATGTGCGAATTGTGAATCTAACATTTCGTAGAATTATTTTGCCTATATGAGTACGTCGAGTTGGTGACAAGAAATACGGCTGCCACGTACTCTTGTGTTCTGGAGTTCCACTGTTACGAAGTATATTGTACCCTCCGACATAACTAACTGAACTTTATTGATTTTTGGTTTAAACAATATGGGGAGGTGTAGGTTGCCCTCGGTAAACTATGAATCAGTATTTGAAGAATCGTTGTGAAATGGTTAAAAGTGGCTTACGACTGGCGGATATGTATTCACTGGATGCCATTCTTCAGATTCTTGTAATTTTCAATAATCCTGCTGTAAATATTCTTCATCCCAAACATCTTAGTTTCATTACATTCCTCCACCCTACTTTTGTGTGGTATTCCTGAAATTTCTAGCGTGCCACACCATAGGATTAAGGTGGTGTATTCTATAGACAGAATGGTAAAGCCTGGTTTTCTATCGATTTTGTGCTCTATATCCACTAGATGTGCCATTATGAAACTCCTGATTGACCTAACGATTCCTTTTCCTATAAACGTAGGAAATCTCTCAAGATGGCGATGATGGATCTCCCAAGTCTTTCTACCTACGTCAATACCATTAAAAGAGCACCCAAATTGATAAATATATACTCAGTAGCTTATCCTTCACCTGTATTGGAATTGTACGAGTAGTGAATATTAAAAATAGTGATGAGCACCACAATGTAACAGAAATTCAGTATTGACCATTCTAATAATTCAAGATACCACCTTATTTCCCTAACTCCATCAACAACACCATCAGCAAACTCAGTTGCATAACGCCGAATTCTTTCCACCCATGAGCACAGCTGAGCGAGCATTCATAAGAAATTTGAGTTCGCAAAAGCTTAGTCAAGTCTTTCTTCCTCTCTTGGCATTCGACACCCACCGTGAATAGTTTTCTATCACGGTAAAACCCGACAATTGCTAACACAATATTTATTCGTGATGTTATGTTTATAATCATTATAACAGTGACATATAACTGCATTTATTACTCCTGGTAACATAATTCACTTGAATAGAAGCTAAGACAACGTTAACTAGTCACCATGAGAATTCAGCAATTTTTCCACGAAAAGGATTCCCACAGAAGACATCTTTCAAAAATATCGAAGCTGTAAACAGCCCTAATCACATAGCATCCAATCAGGAATGTAATTCTGGCCATAAGTTTGTGCTTGATATCTTGGAATTTACTTGTCAAACTACGAACATACCACAATCAGAAACGGTTAACAGTTAAGCGAAGGCAAGTCGAACAAAATGTCGAAAAAATTAGACAAAGTCTGTCGAATTTGCCAACGTCAGTTTCAAGCACCATTTGTAACGAAAGCTTGTCATATTTATCTGAGCAGATCAAGTCAGGGAGTTTAGAACCCGCTGATGTACTACATGCTTTTCAGCTCAAAGCGTTGGAGTTGTACGATAACGGAAATTCAGGTATTTGTGAATTCATTTTGGAGGCAGAAGAGAATGCTGTTAACATGATATCGTCATCGGACATCGATAAAGAATCACAGCTGTATGGGATACCAATTAGCATAAAAGAGAGTTTTACATTGGGTGGTTATGATAGTACTGTGGGTGTCATCAAACTCTGTAATAAACCTATGAGCGATGACTGTGTTCTCGTGAAAGTACTCAAGAGTGTCGGTTCAATCCCCTTCGTAACTACTGTGACCAGTCAGTTATGTCGCACATTGGATAGCTTTCACTGTGTTTATCGTGAGGCAAAACACCCAATGAATTCGTTGAGAATGCCTGGTGGGAGTTCAACGGGGGAAGCTGTACTATTGGCGTTAAATGGTTCTCCAGTTGGTATCGGTGGTGATATTGCTGGTAGCATTCGTATACCGTGCGCATTTTGCGGTTTAGCTGGTTTGAAACCAACGTTTGGAAGGCTGAGCATATCGGGCATACCATCAGCCACGAAGCAATCCGTGCTTCACATAGGCGCTTGCCCAGGACCCATGGGTAGGAAGGTGGAAGACTTGGCTCGTGTAATGCGCGCATTGTTGTGCCCTACGATGTTTGATCTGGACCCTTATGTTATACCGTTGCGTTTCAATGAGGACTTATATGAAGGGAAGGGGAAGCGCCAGTTAGTAATTGGTTATTATTGCAACCTTGATGATCCAAATCTCATTCAGGTGGTGGATGTGAATAGACTAGCTGTGGAGAAGGCAGTTAAAGCGTTAGAGAGTTATGGACACAAAGTTGTAAGGTTCACCGTCCCTCATCCTTATAAGGCTTACGTTCTTGGTCTGCGTGCTTTGTTTGCAGATGGAGGTTGTGAACTACGAAAGCAGTTACACGGCGAACCTCTGAGTCCACAGCTTAAACTTCTAAATCTTATCCTCGGATTTCCAGACTTTCTAAAACCTATCATGGGGTTCCTATCCCGATTGTTTGTTGGAAGACCAGTTGGTATAACAAGTGCACTTCGAAAACTGAAAGATGGTCAGGCAGCACTTGACTTAATTAATGAAATCAATAGCTATCGACGTGAATTCGCCAAAGCTTGGAGTGAAGCAGGCCCACTGGATGCACTGATTTGCCCAGTGTCTTCATACCCTGCCCCTCCCGACGATGCTTCACCTTTGTACATTTCACCATCAATTGTGTATACATTTTTGTATAATATTTTGGATTATCCTGCTGGAGCAGTTCCGGCGGGTTTTGTCAGTAGACAGGATGTTCGAGATGCACTAGTGAAATCTGAATCCCTTCTCACTGCTGGTGATACCTACATGTCTAAAGTGCACAAACTTTTAGATGGAGGAGAGAATATGCCACTTTCCATCCAAGTAGTTGGCAAACCATTTCATGAAGAGACTGTTCTTCGAGTAATGCGTGAGATAGAGGCGATTTTTTCTCCCTAGGAACTAACACAAATTAAACAATATTTTCCTTTTCGTTTGTGTATGTGAAGTTTGTTTTGATACTGCAGATTATGTTTTTACAGAGTTAAGTTTGTATGCTACATTGGATTAAATGTGATAAAATGGTGGTATAATATCATGACGAGGAATAAATTCTGTGATGAAATTTTGAGCCAGAAGGGAAGGCAGAACGAGGAATGGTTCACTGACTATACCTGGAACCTGATAGAGGAGAGGTGACTGGTGCACCACAGAAGGATCCAATGCAAACTTCACGGGCGATTTTTCTCATGTCGCACAAACTCGAGGATATACAGGCGAAAACCAACAAGCTGTCAGAAGTAGCAGCGAAGGACTTCAAACGATCATAGAAAAGACACAGACGTTCAAGATAATCAACCAACATCAACAAAAAGCCACATTTACCATCAGTGAGAGAAATCTAAGACAAGTCATCTCTGACACTTATCTGGGAAGCATTGCATCAACTATAGGCAGCACAGATAGAATCGGAAAAGTAAGACACGAGTTGATTACTCCGAAATTTGCATGAAGATCCAGACCAGTCAACACAAGGACAAGGACTCGGAGTTTCGACACTAACGTCAATTCGGTGCTTCTATATGGTTCAGGGGCTTGGCTGGAGCGTCCCTAAAAGCACTTCCAGTATAGTTCCGTCCACAGATGCATTTACTGGATACTCAAGACCTGATGGTTGTTAGGTAAAATTAGGAGACAAAGAACTCATTTAATTCGCCAAGAGGCTGTTACCCAACACACAATTAGATTAGAAATTTAGTGAAAAAAGAAATAGTTACTCTTCATTTAGATTTCCATTTCTGGCTGAACTCTAATATATGTAGCACTTTTATTCAATACAGAAATTTTTACCAATCAAATGGCGTTTTTTAACAGTAATCCATGTGAAGAAGCAAAAGCTGTGCGTTCAGAAGAAATTCGTGCAGCCACTCTCCAACCTCGGTCTGACAATTTCGCCTCCTCCTAAGCTTTTTACAAGTTATCGTAGACCAAATAATTTCATTTTTCTGACACTTTGATCTATAAATTCTTATCACATAACTAACCTGAGCACTTTTCTCTAACTTAATTAACCTGTATTTATTTCTAGATTTATACATTATGCAGTCCACCCGTTTAAACCAGTTCAACCCTATAACTTTTTACGCTGATTATCACCCTTCTAACATACTGATATTGACTAATGACTGATAACAAACTTAAGGCTACAAGATTGATGGAATCATATTGTGTAATAAATGAAGTTTGTTTGACTTTCGGTGTGACCATCTCATGAAACCAACATCGCCTCGCATATTTTCCTGTGCTTGTACACCACCTCCAATCACCAAATCATTAAGAGCGCAGAAGTCTTCAAATAGTTCTCCGTTCTTATTTATTCAATCAACTATCTTCCTGTGTTATGTACTCCCAGTCCGAGATTCGTACCATCTGGCTGGGATGTTGTCTGTTACTGTTCGCAGTTGTTTACAGAAGTCCTCCTTTCAGTCTGTGTTATTTTCAGGAGCGCAGTATTTGATAAATTTAACTTCCCTTTCTTTGGAGTTGAACCTTTCTATCGTGATCCTGCAGGGGGAGAATAGTTCCCACTGCATGACAGCCTACGGTTCTGTTGGTGACACCATGGTGGCCACTCCACAAGCGTGGCTCGTGGCTGTCCTCTGGGCGACCGGAGTAGATTGTTGACTCTGCAGTTAAGAATTTGTGGAGATCACTTCTATTCTACTAGCTTTCACAGACTCCTAACACTACTATACCATATCTTCTCATTTCTTCTGCAATCTGAGCAGCCAACTCCAAACATGGTGTGGGCGTTTCATGTTCCTACGCTTACTTTGCTTTCATTATAAGAAGGCACACCGGTTGGCCGACTTGCTGAAGGCTTATGCCAGCCAAAGTCGTTCGTTCTGTCTGATTCTGGAGAAGAATAAATTTATCTTTTTTCTGTCCTATGAAGTTTCTGTAGCGATTAGATAGATTTTCCGGGAAGGTGTCTATAGTCCCACACCCACCCTTCCCTCTTTTTCCAGACCTTGAACCGGGTAGTGTAATAGGGAACTAGTAGACTAGGTGAGGTTGTGATGATTGAAAGTTTAAGTGTACGAGGAGATTTCTCGAATACTGAATTCACCGAAAAATCTAAAACATGTTAAACGTGGAGATTTACTGACATGAAGTAACATGCAGGCAGTTGAGAATACGGAAACATATTAACCAAGGCTATATCTATAAGTCTTTAAAGCTCTACAGGCAACGGAGTCGGAATAAACACTAAAGACATTTTTCGCAATGGATTCGAATCGGTTTTTTAAAACATAACAAATTGATCGATAAAAAGTCGCGTTATTGATCAGACATCAATCTTTTCAGATGGTGACGTTTTGAATTCATAAATATGGAAAGCAAACGTGACATAGTTGAAGATTATGAACTATTTGACTGGTTTGTGAAAACTAAAAAAACGCGTTGCTTCTTACATTGTCAATGTTGAAGAATGTTAAAGGCCTTAGAAGAAACTCTCATTAGTACGTAAACAATCATTATAAACTCATTCCTAACAAATGAAACATCGACTATGTCTGTTGTTTGAAATGGACAATCGACGAAATGACTGGTTTTAAATCCATTCAATCACGAAATAAAAGAGAAGTGTTGAAATCGAACTACCACTTTTCACGCAATCGCTCCTGACCCCTACTCACTTGTTAGTTTTGAAAAATAAGCTTGGAGTTCTTAACGTTACGAAATTCTACCGAGACAGCCTTCATCATATAAGGCAAACTCAGAAGATAACCAGAAGTTAGAACAGGGAAGTTTGCATAGCTGTCGAATTCGAGGCAGGTAGGAAGCATATCAATTATTCCCAAATAAGCAAGAAAAAGCGCAACCATAAGATTGCTGCGAAATACTTCAGCAGAAATACAGCAGAACAGCTAATATATTGATGTAAGTGTATAACTTGGGCACTGCGGTAGAATGTAACTCCACATTCGATAAGTTTCATTGATAGGTCAAACTAGTAGGTCAGGGGTAGTCAGATTGTCAGAACATAAGAATTTAGCTAAGGTAAGAATGGTTGACCCAGAGAAGATAAGTAATTTAGAAAAAATCTCAGCAATTGCAATGCATGCATTAACACACAACCACACAATAGGGTGGGAGAGGGTTAAAATTCTTAAAAGTAATCTAGGTAGGTGGAGAGAGAGGTTGATTACTGAATCTTTGTTCATCGAATCTACACCCAACACATGCAATAGGAATGAATCATCACTCATACCCGAAATATGGAAAATAATACTACCAATCAAATCAAGTGAAAAACAATGGAACTATATAAATGAATTTAGGAAGTCGTGTGATTACCTTGATATGATTATGAGCAATAAATTGTGCTCGAAACGTCATCAGTAAATATTACTGTATAACACTGTGAGACTCTATCAAAATAAAATTTACCCATAATGGAATTCGATAAGTTTATTGTAATAATCACACAGTGATGCAACAGTAACAACTGGATGACGTTTCGAGCATAAATTATTGCCACTCATAATCATATTAGTTTGGTCACAAGTTTTCACAATTTGTCTTATATATATTTTCTCTCTTTCTGTCTCTCCAACTTCCCTTTGTTGTTTGTTGCCACTTTCCATATCTCCCGTGTAGGCGTTGCGTCATTCCGATTGCACGTGTGCAGTGTTGAATCGATAAACAAAGCTTCAGTGATTAACCCCTCTCTCAATCCACCTAACTATGTTACTTTTTAATACTCTCTCCCTGTCCCAACCTATTTCGTGATAACATGTAAGTGAATGCAGTGCGATGGCTGAGTATTCTTTTAGGTTATTTAACTTAGCAGGGTCAATTATTCTACGTCTAGCTAAATTTTCATTTTCCAATAATCTAGTTGACCCTGATCTACAACAACAAAGGGAAGTTGGAGAGACAGAAAGAGAGGAAAAATATATAAGACAAATTGTGAAAACGTGTGACCAAACTAATATGATTATGAGTGGCAATAATTTATGCTCGAAACGTCATCCAGTTATCAATACTGCATCACTGTGTGATTAATTAAATAAACTAATCTAATAAGGATAGCTAGTACACACACATACACATTGGATAAATGCTTTGTCCTACTTCGGTGCTTTGCATCGTTAGTCAATCACAACGCCATTCACTATGGAGGGTAAGACGGTCACATTTTAGTGTCTGCAAGGCGACCCAGCTAGTAGGTCATATCGAGGTCCAGTATGACGGTGGAAAGACCTAAGACGATCTCTGCTAACTATGTTCTGATAAGTTATGTTCGTTTATTCAAACGTACTACTCCGGGGAACTTTATTCTGCAGCCAGATCTACAGGATTTCTTTACAACTACTAGGCATTATTGTCTCAAAATGTCTGTCCACACTACTCACTTTTCAGCCTGCAAGGTATTTCTAATCATTTGCAGTTTACTGAAAAGATTTTGTACTTGCTATTGATATGTATGACAATTCAACATGAATCAATAACACAAAGAATGCTAATTGATTATTATTACTATTATTATTAACATGATGTTTTTAAAAGTACAAAATTAGGTTAAAAGTTTACCCAATAAACTGCTCTCAGCAGCACAAGAAAAAATTGAAATTGTAACGGGGATCACCCAAATTAAAAATAGTTGAATATTCTGATTAAAAAATATGTACATAAATCCAAGTCATGATATTATACCACCATTTTATCACAATTAGTTCAATGTAGCATACAAGCTTAACTCTGTAAAAACATAATCTGCAGTATCAAAACAAACTTCACATACACAAACGAAAAGGAAAATATTGTTTAATTTGTGTTAGTTCCTAGGGAGAAAAAATCGCCTCTATCTCACGCATTACTCGAAGAACAGTCTCTTCATGAAATGGTTTGCCAACTACTTGGATGGAAAGTGGCATATTCTCTCCTCCATCTAAAAGTTTGTGCACTTTAGACATGTAGGTATCACCAGCAGTGAGAAGGGATTCAGATTTCACTAGTGCATCTCGAACATCCTGTCTACTGACAAAACCCGCCGGAACTGCTCCAGCAGGATAATCCAAAATATTATACAAAAATGTATACACAATTGATGGTGAAATGTACAAAGGTGAAGCATCGTCGGGAGGGGCAGGGTATGAAGACACTGGGCAAATCAGTGCATCCAGTGGGCCTGCTTCACTCCAAGCTTTGGCGAATTCACGTCGATAGCTATTGATTTCATTAATTAAGTCAAGTGCTGCCTGACCATCTTTCAGTTTTCGAAGTGCACTTGTTATACCAACTGGTCTTCCAACAAACAATCGGGATAGGAACCCCATGATAGGTTTTAGAAAGTCTGGAAATCCGAGGATAAGATTTAGAAGTTTAAGCTGTGGACTCAGAGGTTCGCCGTGTAACTGCTTTCGTAGTTCACAACCTCCATCTGCAAACAAAGCACGCAGACCAAGAACGTAAGCCTCATAAGGATGAGGGACGGTGAACTTCACAACTTTATGTCCAGAACTCTCTAACGCCTTAACTGCCTTCTCCACAACTTGTCTATTCACATCCACCACCTGAATGAGATTTGGATCATCAAGGTTGCAATAATAACCAATTACTAACTGGCGCTTCCCCTTCCCTTCATATAAGTCCTCATTGAAGCGCATCGGTATAACATAAGGGTCCAGATCAAACATCGTAGGGCACAACAATGCGCGCATTACACGAGCCAAGTCTTCCACCTTCCTACCCATGGGTCCTGGGCAAGCGCCTATGTGAAGCACGGATTGCTTCGTGGCTGATGGTATGCCCGACATGCTCAGCCTTCCAAACGTTGATTTTAAACCAGCTAAACCGCAAAATGCGCACGGTATACGAATGCTACCAGCAATATCACCACCGATACCAACTGGAGAACCATTTAACGCCAATAGTACAGCTTCCCCCGTTGAACTCCCACCAGGCATTCTCAACGAATTCATTGGGTGTTTTGCCTCACGATAAACACAGTGAAAGCTATCCAATGTGCGACATAACTGACTGGTCACAGTAGTTACGAAGGGGATTGAACCGACACTCTTGAGTACTTTCACGAGAACACAGTCATCGCTCATAGGTTTATTACAGAGTTTGATGACACCCACAGTACTATCATAACCACCCAATGTAAAACTCTCTTTTATGCTGATAGGAATCCCATACAGCTGTGATTCTTTATCGATGTCCGATGACGATATCATGTTAACAGCATTCTCTTCTGCCTCCAAAATGAATTCACAAATACCTGAATTTCCGTTATCGTACAACTCCAACGCTTTGAGCTGAAAAGCATGTAGTACATCAGCGGGTTCTAAACTTCCTGACTTGATCTGCTCAGATAAATATGACAAGCTTTCGTTACAAATGGTGCGTGAGACTGACGTTGGCAAATTCGACAGACTTTGTCTAATTTTTTTGACATTCTGTTCGACTTGCCTCCGCTTAACTGTTAACCGTTTCTGATTGTGGTATGTTCGTAGTTTGACAAGTAACTTCCAAGATATCAAGCACAAACTTATGGCCAGAATTACATTCCTGATTGGATGTTTTGTGAGTAAATCTGTTAACTCCTTGAACAGTTTTGCATCAGATCTTCCAATAGAATTCATTACCTAGAAGAAAATTAACATATAATGGATATTGCAGAATATATATAAATTACCCATCTTGTTATGTTTACTATGTTGCTGTACAGTTATTGTTTAAATGGTTTCCGAAGGAATCGGTTTCCTAGTTATGAGAAGATTTGCCTTCACTTGCACTGAAGTGATCAATATTCCAAACTAACTTTAGAAATTCGTGAAATGCAGTTCTTAAACAAAATGCGTACGAACTACAGAGCTTTGAGTTTTCAAAGATGGTGAAACTGTGGGTTCTTTAGTGGATACAATCTTTAGAGTCACTCCCTACAGACCATATATGAAAACAATGACGATGTACTGCGAAATCAAATGGAAGCAGATTTTGATATCTGTTGTGGAAATAATAACTATTAGCCATATCTATTTATTCAGCAGGAAATAAGTTCGAAGATTTCTGCTGAAGTTAGTGGCCTATTTAACGATCATGTCACTTTATGTTTAATTAAGCTGGCTATAATAAGCCCAGCAAGATGTAAACTTCTAAAATTAACAGCCATTACTGACTCCAACGTTGAAAAACTTGTCAGATGTGCGTGAGATCTCTATGTACTGAAACAGATAGGAGGCATTTCACAGAGATGAAGCTATCCTGAAATTGCATGTCTTCGATGTAGACAGATACTTTGGGTCTGTGCTTCGAGTGCACTGCAGACACTTTAGAGAGGATTGCAGACAACTGTCCCACATTCTGCAATGCGTCCGTAGATCTTTCCCAGAGATGTCTGAAGTCGACCCGAAGAAAATGCTAGCTGTATGTATTTATGTTATCATACATAATTACTAACGAATTTACCACTAGGTGAATTCGTTTCATCTGCTAGTAACTAATTGTCAGGCTAAAATACAGAAACCAAAGCTCACAACCAGCCATATAGGATGACTCTAAACTATAGCAGCCCAAAACGAAACTACGTCATGAACGGATTGATGACATTGACAAGTTTATGTACACAAATCAGTTTAACCTGACTATGAAGACTCCTGTGAGGAATGGGATGTTTTATTGGCAACAGTAGGGAATAAACACCAAAATCAAATGACCTTGGATCTGCCAATTATATTATTCTAGGTGAAAAGTGGCACCTGCAAGACATGTATGTAATAAAACTGAATTATAGAGTATATAACTCTAATAAGCTGTAAAAGCTGGTCCTACTTTCTCATGGGAGTGTCTATAAACATATTAAACCGATGTCGATAAACAAAACTAAGTGGTTGTATATCATAACATATCGGGAACCATTTATTATTTTAATACGTCATTAGATGGACCCAGAATCCTTCAATAGAATTTGTATGAGTTCTACTCATAGGATCTACTAAATCAGAAATTTGATTGACTAAATGATGAATGTAGTCGAACGATGATAGTTGTGAATAAACTTGCCACAAGAGTTTATGAATTGTAGTTCCTAGGAGGTCTAGTGGTTGTATTGTTGGTACTAAGACATCTGGGTGATACTTGCAAAACGAAGATTATGAGCAACATTTATGTGTGATACCGCGCTATCTTATTAGTTGATTCAAGGCCACTTGACTTTGCTGCCTATTCTTTACTGTTGCCGCTTTTTCGGAACATAAACAAGAATATCGTCCCATGTAACCATTTTTAACATTGCATTACTTGTATATATACGTTTTTTCTTTCAAATGGCGCAGTTCTACCCCCTGATAATCTGTTTGGTAGTTTTGTTTTGAACTGCTGTAGTTTAGAATCACTCTATGATTCAACAAACATAAAGGGTAAAACTTATTAAGAAGTTCCTGCACTACCTCTGGATGTAACGGGCAGCCTGTCGACGGCCGTAATTTTGAGTGCCCGCGAGTGAGATAAACAAGTGATTTGCTCGCTTGTGATTGGCCAGTTGGTCATTCGACCTGCGGTAATTTCAAACATCGTTTAACTGCTTGGTTAAGTTCGCAATTGCCAGGAGCGTTTTATCAAGTCGGGTGCATAATTGACAGCACATACTATTACAGCTCATGATAGATTTGATAAACCAGAGGATTTATTTGCTGAATTCAATGAATTCATCCCATATCAAGATCAAAACAGGATATGTAGGTAAACCTACACTTACTGTTTTGCTGTCATGAAGATCGGAAAGCAGGTATCAAATGTCTCAGTAAGCAGTGTAATACATGTAGGCTACATGTTTTTAGTTGAAATAAACCGGGTCTCCATTCCCTTTCAGGATTAATCTTGAGTTCATTTGGAATATGCTAGTTGACCACATCCGTTTTGCGAGAATGCAGTGAAAGTAAGTAAACACCTGCTTCATAAGACTACGTGATACATTTAATTGATATGATTGCATAATAAGTAGTTGTCTATCTAAGTTAATGATGAATTCGTTGCGATAGTAATACCTATTATTGCTTTTATAGTCACTATGAACATGAACGTTATTATTATTAATGCTGTCAGAACTCGTATTATTTGTCATAAAGCTGTTGTCACTTTTGTTAAAATCTTTGTTCAAGCTTTGGAAACTATTGCATAACTTGTCGTTAAATAATTTTTCATTTCATGATGCTTCGATGGACCTACTAGATATCGACCGACGATAAATTGTGAAGTCCCTTGAGTTTAGTGAAAACTATTTAGCTACTTATATATATTGTTTGTGAAGTGATTACTTGTAAATGCTTATGAAGAAACATTTCTTATTCAGATCATACATGTACCACCTAAGTTAATAATGCTTTTCTTAAACCTTTTCAGGCTCATGGAGAAACATATATGTGCTGGTACGCAAATGAAACCTACTGACGGTGACGGAGGACTACTCATGTGAATTATCTGTACATCTCAAATCTAATTTTTGCTTAATAAACACTTTTTTAATGAATCTGTGTTCCTTCTGTTGTAACGCGATTGTGTTCCACTGACGTTAGTAACACGTGCTAAGTTAGGAATTAAGGGCAAACTTTTAGGAGTAAATGCGGCGTCTGGGAAACTGTTGTTTACGCGATTACATGAACAGATAGCAACGTACCGCGTTCTGTAGCTGCGAACCGTAGGTATTCTAATGAAGTATGATTGTATTTCAATAGTAGGCATTCTGTTTTTAATTATTACGATAAACGTAGTTGCACTGAGTTCTAAATCTAACAGTATAGGTACATTATTCCCATCTTGGTTTATCACGATAAGTAGAAATCGCAAACTCACTATCTCAGGTAGATTTACTTTTAACCTTGTTTGACTATGAATCCGAAGTCAATTAATAGGTTCCTACTAAGACGATATATAACTAAGCGCTTATAACCTCAATGTTTTCTTTTACAAGTGGACGCAGTAACTTCATTACGGCACGACATAGTCTTCTTATCAATAAGACTCTCCAAATATCTAATTTTACCTAGCATTTTTAAGATCACGTCATATACTCCGTACCTCACAAATTACGCAAATGCTAGAAATCAGCTTTATCAACTAGAATATACAAACGAATTACGAGGAATACATTTATTAATGAATAAACATGTAATACATAATCAAAAACACGGCAGATATCTTTTTCTTTATCGCCCAAATCCATGAAATTCCCGAAAGTAGATATTATCTGAAAAAGAACAAAAGAATTCTAAAGATGTAGACATTGTTACCACTGTGAATGCAATAAATAACTACTTAACATGTTTAAAATGATGAAATAATCAGTTTAATTGTACACAATTACATCAGTCAATATTTTTCAAGAAGAAAAAATGGATATTGCATCTACCTGTAAACATCAAGTATGTGCTATAAAATGAGTAAATACTATGCGTATATAATTTCTAAGTATTTCTGTAGATTTACTTTAATGAAATACATGTACAGGAGCTTTGACAGCATTAGCAAAAGTAAACAACAAAGTAAATCAAATAATCAACAAAACCAACTATCCCACCTCATCATGTCCATGTATAATCCTTTAAACTGCAAAAAAAATTCACTATAAGTCGTTATAATATGTCTATTCAAGTAATTCGACATTTTCCGAACGGAAAAGTACGTAATTCAACAATTTGTAAATTGGCCGTAAATTACGGCCGGATAAGGACACCATCATTTCCCGTTTATGCTAAAAACGCCTTATTACATCAACTTTTAGCAGCAATATAGGTGTAAAAGTGTGTAAAACAACGAAAAATCACCTATTTTCGAAGTTTTTTCATTAAATAAAGCCGCTAGACATCAGCTGATCAAATGACCTACGGCCGTCTACAGGCTGCCGATGTAACGTAGTGTCAATTTTAAGTTGTGCGCTTTCACTGATATTGTACACCAAAAGAATTTTCTTATTTTATTTTTTATTTTAGCCTTATTCCACACCGCATTTTCGGTAAAAGTGTGAAATTCTCAGCATGTCATATCGGTAGATCAATTTTGCAGGCTGATCATTGATATCAGGTGGGTGTTGGCAGAGAATCGAACCCCACACCTTGTGCATAGTCACCCGAGAGTCCTAACCACTGTTACACGATAAAATTATTCTCTTAACCATTTTAAAATTTCGAACTGGTGCTCAGCAAAATTAAGGCATCACGATGAAAACGCACGAGTGTCCCTGAGTCTGTCAATCAAGAAGTGAAGTGGTTTCTCCTTAAAAATGGCGTTCATTTACAAAATAAATATAGCGCATTATTATAAAACACATCAAACGGAATATTCCTCTCTGACATTACTTAAAAGTAGCATCCAACTTTAATAAGGAGTATCATTTTGTAAGCTGTAGCAGTGTCTGTGTATTAATTCACTGAGGTGATTGAAGACAATCTTGTTTGTAACCCGTTTCTCAAACTTCCCTGATAGCCCTCGACTGAATTACTATGCTTTCCAGTGAGGGGATCGACAACTCCCAACCATAACAACCTATTAGCACATCGTCCCTACAGTAGTTCAAGACATGATCGGGGTGAAACTCACACCTAAATTCGTGAACGGCATTCACACAGGCACTATAATATTGATAATCCCAGTTATCTAACGACTAGTATACTTGAAAGGCCATTGGGATGTTCGCATTTCTGAGCCAATAAAATTCAACATATCCTGCAGTCCTTACTTCTGGCTGACCTGCTTCATCAGTGTAGCCTGTTGTCTTTCATCAAGACAGTGGTGAAAATTGTTATTAATAAATGATTACAGTAAATTATGGAAATAAACATCTAAAGCGATTCGGGATATCGTTAACATATTTTTACGGAAGAAACAGTTCATATAATTTTACCAGATATGAGTGAGGCGGCCTAAAGTGACAGAAACGACCTCATTGTATTGTTTTTCGAAGGCGATGGATGTTAACAGCTTCACAATTGTATCCTAATCAGTTATATATAATCTATGCAGCTATAAAGTCATAAGTTAGCCAAACTATAACGATGGTTTACCGTTCAACTTTTGGAATTTATTTCAGAACCAGAAAGCTAGGACAGTTATGCCGGCTTCAATAGTGAATGAATAGTTGAAAGTGAAACGACGTTGGGGCGAATTCGGGTGGAAGCTCGAGAGTGTGTCTTCAGTTTAACCAGTCAACTGACACAACAAAACCCAATGTTGAATGGCGCTTGCTGTCGAGTAGTAATATTGGGGAATTATTCAACACCACATGTAATCTGAAGGACTATTCTATTCTTTTTGTTGATTTTCGGATTGTTTTGTTCCGTATTAATCTCTGGAATTTGGAGATTCTCAGTCGGCTGAAAAATACTTCTTTGATGTTGTACAGTCTATGAAGTAGACAGCTTTTAATTACCCATGCTGTTAGAAATAAGCCCTGACTGAAAACAAATGAGAGCCATATATGAATTAGTAAATATGCTTAGTAACCGCAATTCTCAACAAGATTTGCGATTATAATTCCCTCCTAGCCTAACCCAGTAAAAAGTCAAAAAGTTTGTTTTCGGAAATAAAATATGAAAACATCCAATGAATACTGATCTGCTTCTGTGTAGAATTTCTACAAATAGTTGATATAATTTGCTCAGTAGTAAAACACTTGGAGGTGCATGCACTTTTCGTTTTAAAATGTCAGCAGGGTCTCAGAGTGACTGGTTTCAGCATTTTGTTTATTCATGTTTTCGCTCATTCACTATATTCAGTACTGTTGCATTCTATGGAATACTACATCTACTACTTATTTCCTGCGGTCCTTGAAGATTTCATTAGGAGCAGGAGTCCCGTTACTTATCGATAGGGTCGTGCTTTTCTTAATGACTGACAAAATGATGTGGTATGTGCTGTCTAAAGGCCCAGTGATACCACTACAAACCCCAGTCAACATTGCTGACAATTATATTGTTATCTAGAGTTATTTATTCCCGTGTAATGGTAGAATAAATCCCCACTAATGCTACGCCGTCTGCTTGTTGACTGCAGGTGGGGGCGATAATATCGGAAGTGTTACCGTTCGTCATATTGGATTTTATTTATAGCCACTCGAATCACCAGTAGATTTTTACAGTGGCGAACCATGTGTACATAAGCGACCTGTTGTATGAATGATTATGCGTATAATGTTGTATTGCGAGTTTAACTTTCGGTTCAATAATAAATCATAAAATCAAGCAAGAAGTAGTTAAAATTGCCTGCAGAGAGGCTGTGTTGCTTGTGCTGGGTATATTGAGCGCCAGAATTTCATTTCCTTGTCACATGAACGGTTTCTGATTCTTGACGAGTCGGTTTTTAGACAGATCCCTCATGATAACACCAGAACCTGAGTGATTTGGCTGAAACCACTGTCTCAGCTGCACGCACATGGTTTGCGTTTTCTTCCAACATCAACAGACATTATTTGGTGAAGTTAGTTATCTCACAGCCAATTTTCAGTCAGTATTCTGGAATAAATGCAACACACTTTGTGGGCAGTTTCCTCAAGCGGTGAGCGTCATAGTGTGTGGTTCATAACAATATCTGAGGCATTAGTCATGCCACTGGTAGTGAATATTAAGAGGATTTTCAACACCTTTTTCATTGGAACCAGTTTTATTTAGCTGAAGGCTGAAATCCTCACATAGGCTTTAACTCTCCTTGTTGGAAGAAGACCAGAGTTACGCCACTGAAAGTGTTGATAAATTATTATACTGACGTTTACATGTACGCTAATTGGTTTATTCGAGGCGTACACTTATAAGCCGAATGACGAAACTGCTACATCATTGCAATTGTAGTATTGATCTACTGTTGGTTGACCAATAACCCTCTAATTTTCTCTGTCATTTAATATTGGTTGCGCTGAAGTCGATGTCTTTGATAAATAAGCAAATAGTATTCCGAATTCTGAAGAGTTGTTCACTAGTAGCGACAATGTTTCCTGATAGCTTTGTTGACAAGTAACTATGAATTTTGTATCGTTTCAACAACATAGCAGGGTTGATATCTACGGTGGTGCATAGCGGCATATCAAGCAACACCTAGCCATCAGAGAAGGTTAGGTATGTGGCACACTAGGACGACAATTACATTTAAATGTTTGAGGTTTCCGGGCTTGTTTCTTCACTAACCTAATCTAGAAATAGTCCACATGAATTTGTCAGAAACACCTGTTCTGTTTAGACATACGCCACAGCTACACGACCGTCTAATTCAGCGGTTCAGGTCACTTCAATTTCATGACAACTGACA